>JBCEWE010000535.1:215000-483005 GCA_039877035.1 Silurus lanzhouensis
ATCCTTACCCTGTTCAGTGCTGAACTGGTGAGCAATTCCAGCTGCAGTGTGGAAACGATTGCCCATTGAGATCTTCCGCAGTATCCTGTCCTCTCTTGTATTTGTCTTCCGTGGACGACCAGCCTTCTTGGCGGACTTGAATGAGTTTGTGATGTTGTAAAGATTCAATATTCTTAAAATCACAGATTCGGAACGACCAACTTGTCTTGCTATGGCTGATAGGGTCATCCCTTTGGCCTTCATCTGGAAAACCTGCTGCCGGAGGCTTTCAGTCACTTTAGAACGGCCCACCATCTTGCAGAGTCAGTGAAACTGGAAGTTAGGCTGCCAGTTAAATAGGGGTTGACAGATAATCAAGGAAATTAGCACCAGGTGCCAGATTAACACTAATAACTGGGAGGTATCTGAAAGTGTTCTCTAATATTGATCAGTGTGTTTTCTGGAAAATAATGTTTTTTTTTTAAATGCCTTAGTTATTTTGTGGAAAAGGTGTTCTGGTAGCATGGAATAGACAGGACAAAAACTCTTTCAACTGTTGAGGAGTGAAGATGACATTATTTCAGAATTGTTCAATTGTTTATAAATTGTTCTCTAATTTTGATCTCCAGTATATAAACATATATATATATACACACATACATACACTGCTTTAAGACAATGTCTGTTGTGAAAAGTGCAATAGAAATAAACTTGACTTGATTAATATTTTAAATAAATAAGTTTAGTTGTTTGACAAAATTGTAACACCATTTGTATTAAAGCTTTTGTGTGCGTCTTGTTTCTGGTTCATAAAGATTTAATATAAAGATAAAGATTTCTCATCCCTTGAATCCTAAGATAATTACTCTGTGTGGTCTGACCCTCGACCCTGTGAAGATTCTCAGTTATCCAGCGGTGATTATCTGGAAGTGAAGTCAAGTTGAATCATGTTCAGTTCATGTCCAGTTGAATCTGCAAGTTGAATCATGTTAATTGGACTTCTATTTGCTTGGATCAAAACGATTCACTACTCATCTGAGCAGCTTCTTCAGTAGACTGGATCATAACAGATGTGGAGTCTCGTCCAGGATGTTTTTATATTTGCTGTGTGTGGTGTTTTGGTGTATTGTGTCGGTGGTATTAAGGCATTTGATTTAGTTAAGTTTATGTTCTGTCCATCTTGGGAAGACTTTGATAGCTGCAGGAAGGATGATCTGCTTACCATTGCTGATTTTATTAATGTGCCAGTTTGCTAAACAGTTTGCAAAAATGTAGGCAAAATGACACTATATGAGGCACTCGTGACCCAACAAGTCCTACCAGAATGGGAAGAACTTCCAGGAGGCACCACACAGCCTACCAACATTTCCAGGTTTGCAGCCAAGCAAAGGCCATGACTGAAAGAGCATGAAGTGGAGATTAAAAGGCAAGAGAAGCAATCACAGCTCTCAAGAGTTCAGGAACTGGAGTTGGATCTGAAAAACAGCTCTTACAGCTATCACGAGCTTTGTACTGGAAGAGTTTATCCTCATCATCTTCTGTAGGAGACTCTGATCAGATCAGGAACCTCACTGCTTATATCTGTAAAGAAGGAGAAAAAAAGCAGAATGATCAGATTTGGTCATATGTTCATCAAAATCAGTCTTCAGATTCCTCAAAATGTGTGTGTGTGTGTGTGTGTGTGTGTGTGTGTGTGTGTGTGTGTGTGTCAGAAACTCACTGTAGTGTCTCCAGTTTACAGTGTGGATCCTTCAGTAGATCAGAGAGCAGCTTCAATCCTGATTCTCCTGGTTTATTGTAGTTCAGATTCAGTTCTCTCAGGTGTGATGAGGTGTTTGACCTCAGAGCTGAAACCAGAGCAGCACAACCTTCACCTGTAATACTGCAGCGTTCCAACCTGTAGAGATCAACAAGTATAGAACACACACACACACACACACAATAAACAAGAAGAAACTCCAGATTCAGTGTTTTTTATTTATGCATCTTGTTGCTGCTAGAAAGTGTTTCAATTATGCTTTAGGACACACAACATTTTATTAATCTAAAACAGCCATATGACAGAAATGCAGGATCTACAGTGTGTAAGTGATGATCTGACCTCAGTATCTCCAGTGTACAGTGTGGATTCTCCAGTCCAGCAGAGAGCAGCTTCACTCCTGAATCCTGCAGTTTATTGTTACTCAGGTTCAGTTCTCTCAGACTGGAGGAGTTTGAACTGAGAACTGAGGACAGAATTCTACAGCTTTCCTCTGTGAGATTACAGTAACACAACCTGGGAGAGAAATGATGATAAATCAGAACACTGACATCTCAAACACACACACACACACACACACACACACACACACACACACACACACACACACACACACACACACACACACTTGCACAGCCTAGGAGATAAATATATCAATCTTTGCAGTGTAAAATCATCAGTAGATTGTGATGTCACACAGAGCAGCACAAAGTATATTTTCAAGCAATAAATATTTTCCCAAATTAATCAAACCATCTCTCTCTCTCTCTCTCTCTCTCTCTCTCTCTCTCTCTCTCTCTCTGTCTCTCTCAGTGGTCATTGACACAAAGCAGCTTTAAAGAAATAAATAAACTGAATATATTTTTAATTACAAAATCTATCACTTATATTTATAAGATTTTAAAAGTAAAATGTTAAATATTTTCTTAATTTCCTTTTTCACCATCAGACTTGTTGCTTGTCTAAATTTAGCTGGTTTTAGGTTTATACTATAAAAATGACAATCACATAAACACAGTGTGTAAGTGATGATCTGACCTCAGTATCTCCAGTGTACAGTGTGGATTCTCCAGTCCAGCAGAGAGCAGCTTCACTCCTGAATTCTGCAGTTTATTCTTACTCAGGTCCAGTTCTCTCAGACTGGAGGAGTTTGAACTGAGAACTGAGGACAGAATTCTACAGCTTTCCTCTGTGAGATCACACACACACAACCTGGGAGAGAATTGATGATAAATCAGAACACTGACATCTCAAACACACACACACACACACACACACACACATACACACACACACACACACACACACACACACACACACACACACACACACACACACACAAACAAACAACGAAACAAGAGGAAACTCCAGATTGTTAAAAGTCTATTTCAGTGTTTGTTAGATTAGATTAGATTAGATTAGATTCAACTTTATTGTCATTACACATGTACAAGTACAAGGCAACGAAATGCAGTTTGGGTCTAACCAGAGTAAGTGCAGGATATAGTGTTTACATGATTTACATAAGTTAAATAGAATTAAATATAGGACTATAAACAGTAATTTACAGATGTATATGTACTATGAACAATAATATACAGATGAGTATATATGTACTGTGAACTTGATATACAGATGCCTATTACTATACACAGAGATTTACAGAAGGGTGTGAACGGTAAACATAATATATTGCTATATGTTATATGTTACTATAAACAGAAAACGGGTACATACATACATATACAATAGTAATAAGTTAATGGTGAGCAGCAATACAAAGAAGAGCAGTGTGCAAATGAACATAGTTTTGTGTAAACAGTCCATGCAATAACAAAGTGTGAGGTGAGAAATGATCATGTGTCCCGGTGAGCATAAGTTTTTGTGTATACAGTCCATTAGCGAAATAACGAAGTGAGAGGTGTGGGGGGAAATGTGGTAGTGTATCAGTAAGTGGCAGAGTTCAGTAAGAAGACAGCTCTAGGAAAAAAGCTGTTCTTTAGTCTGCTGGTCCTGGTCTGAAGGCACATAAACAACCGGCCGAAGGCCAGAAGAATAAACAGTCTATGGGCGGAATGAGAAGAGTCCTTAAGAATGTTGCGAGCTTGACGCAGACAGCTTTTCTTTTGGATGTCCTCCATGGCTGGGAGTGGAGTCCCTGTGATGCACTGGGCAGTTTTCACCACCCGCTGCAGTGCCTTGCACTCTACAACATAGCAGCTCCGATACCAGACTGTGACACAGCTGGTCAGGATGCTTTCTATTGCGCAGCAGTAGAAGTTCACCAGGATATCCGAGGAGAGCTGATTTTTCTTAAGTGTCCTCAGGAAAAAGAGGCGCTGGTGAGCCTTCTTGACCAGGCTGGAGGTGTTGATAGCCCAGGACAGGTCCGCCGAGATGTGGATCTCCAGGACCTTGAAACTGGAGACGCGCTCAACAGCCATCCCATTGTTGTAGGTGGTGTCATGTGTGCCTCTTGTCTCCTTCCTGAAGTCCACAATAAGCTCCTTTGTCTTGGAGCTGTTAAGAAGCAGGTTATTGTTATTGCACCATGTGGCTAGGTGCTGGATCTCCTCCCTGTAGGCAGTCTCATCAATGTTGGTTATGAGACCGATCACGGTAGTGTCATCTGCAAACTTGATGATGGAGTTAGATCCATTCACTGGCCTGCAGTCAGAGGTGAAGAGAGAGTAGAGGAAGGGGCTCAGCACACAGCCTTGTGGTACACCAGTGTTGAGTGTGATAATGTTGGAGCAGATGGAGCCAGATCGAACCTGCTGGGGCAGATTTCACACTTCAGGAAAGGTTTTCACACACAGACTGGAGTACATTTGCTTCTCAGGCCACCACTATTGGTCAGAAAGTCCATGACCCAGTTGCAGGTGAAGGTGTTAATGCCCAGATCTACAAGTTTGGCTAATAACTTGGATGGAATGATGGTATTAAATGCTGAGCTGAAGTCAACAAACAGCATATGAGCATAAGTGTTCTTATTGTCCAAGTGTGTGAGCACAGAGTGCATCTTCTGCATCTTCTGTGCTCCTATTGCTGCGGTAAGCAAACTGGTAAGAGTCTAATGTGGATGGAAAAGAGTCCTTCAGGTGTGCCAGGACCAGCCGCCCAAAGCACTTCATGACAATGGGTGTCAGTGCTAAAGGACGGTAGTCGTTCAGGCACATTGGGTTGGAGTGTTTTGGCACTGGCACAACGGAGGTGCATTTGAAGCAAGTGGGAACAGCTGCTTGGGCAAGAGACAGGTTAAAGATGTCAGTAATGACCCCAGCGAGCTGCTCAGCACATGATTTGTATTTACTGATGGCCTGGATGCCTTGCCACATGCGTCGAGGGTCAGAGTTGGAAAAATGCTCCTCTATCTTTTGCTTGTAGAAGTGCTTGGCCTCTTTGATGCCACTCTTCAGGTAAGCTCTGGATGTGCTGTAGGCCTGAGCGTCACCTGACCTGAAGGCAGTAGTGCGTGCCTTTAGCAGGCAGCGCACCTCCTTGTTCATCCATGGCTTCTGATTTGGTTATGTGATGATCTGTTTCTGGGTAGTAACACTGTCTATGGTTAAACTAATGTAATCCAGTCCAGAGGAGGTGTAGCAGTCGATATCTGTGAGAGTGTCACTGGTGGCCTCAGAAGCAAATGTACTCCAGTCTGTGTGTGAAAACCTTTCATGAAGTGTGAAATCTGCCTCTGCGGGCCACACCTTGATGGTTCTCACTGATGGCTTCACCCGATTGATAAGGGGTGCATATATGTGGGGTGAGAAACAAAGAAAGGTGATCTGACTGTCCCAGGTGGGGAAGGGGGGTCACAACGTAAGCTCCAGCCATGTTTGTGTATACATGGGCTAATGTTTTGTCTCCTCTGGTGTGACATGAAACATGCTGATTAAATTTTGGGAGCACTGTCTTTAAGTTTGAGTGATAAAAATTGTTATTTATGAATCTGGAAAACTATAGCAGTTGTTGCTGCTTTATTTAAATTGTGCTTCAGGACACACAACATTTTATTCATCTGAAACAGCCATATGACAGAAATGCAGCATCTACAGTGTGTAAGTGATGATCTGACCTCAGTATCTCCAGTGTACAGTGTGGATTCTCCAGTCCAGCAGAGAGCAGCTTCACTCCTGAATCCTGCAGGTTATTCCCACTCAGGTCCAGTTCTCTCAGATTGGAGGAGTTTGAAGTGAGAACTAAGGACAGAATTCTACAACTTTCACCTGTGAGATCACTCCCACACAGCCTGAATGATAAATCAGAACAATAACGTCTCAAACACACACACACACACCACACACACACACACACACACACACACACACACACAGGGAGAGAAATGATGATCAGTGGAGTAAAGTAATAAATCACAAATTCTCTGGTTACTGTAATTGAGTAGTTTTTCTCAGAAATTGTACTTTATTAAGTAGTTTAAAATCAGTGAACATTTACTTTTACTTGACTACATTTTCCCTCAACCTGCTGTCACTACTTTATCCCCTGTTTCCTGCTGCACTGCTGTAAAAACCATTATGGGTAAAATTTCCACCAGAAGTAGTAGCAGCTTTTACTGACTTACGCCGACGCCAATATGTTGTGTTTATGTGCGGTTTGTTTTTCAGGTGGGAAAATGTTAAAATGCAGTAAAAAGCTCAGGAAAAACACGTGCTGTTTGTGTTTACACTTATAACCAGATGAAGCTTAATTTGTGTCTTAAAGATCAGTGTTTATAGAGAAAATTATAGTCTTTCTTACTTTTTATTTACTTTCCTCCACAGGATTGTAGCTTTTAGATGTAAAACACTAGTTAGTGTATTTGTTTCTTTGTTTAGTTGTTAAATAGTTTGTAGTAGTAACTTTTTATAGCTGTTCATTCTGTGATAGAGGTGTAGAGTGTAATAGCGGTGTAGAGTGTTATAGAGATGATAGAGGTGTCAAGTCAAGTTTATTTCTATTGCGCTTTTCACAACAGACACTGTCTCGAAGCAGCTTTACAGAATTTAACAGTGAAGGTGAACGGTGTGCATTTATCCCTGATATGCAGCTGTGGCAAGGAAAAACTCCCTTAGATGTTACAAGGAAGAAACCTTGGTTAGAGGAGCGTGACTCAAAAGGGGAAACCGTCCTTATTTGAGTGAAATAGGACTGTGATTATAAATCTTTAAACAATACAGAACACTGGAGAGTGAGAACTAACATGAGTACTGGAATGTAGGATTATGAGTAATGATCTTTCTACAGTCTTATACAGTCATTGTGGTTATAAAACTAGGAGCCACTGAGCAACTAGAAGAGAAAGCTAGAAAAAACTACAGATTGTTAAACATCTATTTCAATGTTTGTTATTTATGAATCTGGAAAACTATAGCAGTTGTTGCTGCTTTGTTTAAATTGTGTTTCAGGACACACAACATTTTATTCATCTAAAACAGTCATATGACAAATGCAGGATCTACAGTGTGTAAGTGATGATCTGACCTCAGTATCTCCAGTGTACAGTGTGGATTCTCCAGTCCAGCAGAGAGCAGCTTCACTCCTGAATCCTGCAGGTTGTTGTTACTCAGGTCCAGTTCTCTCAGACTGGAGGAGTTTGAACTGAGAACTGAGCACAGAATTCTACAACTTTCCTCTGTGAGATTACAGTAACACAACCTGGGAGAGAAATAATGATAAATCAGAACACTGACATCTCAAACACACACACACAATGATTATATGGTGATCGATCAGAACATATCAAAATATCTATATTCACTATGTTTTTTAATTCTTGTAGATTATTTATGGTTGTTATTTCTATAAGTCTGCCCTCTATAGGCATTAAAGAAATAGCTCATAAAAAGGATATACCACCCCCTGACTAATAGGGGGCCTGGACCATAAGTACAGTCTTTTGACTGTGCACATGGAACCTGCAAGCTGCATCATTTCTTTTGTTTTATTTTGCAATTTACATTTCTTTAGTTCATTACATTTACTTCATTCAATTTACTTCCTCAATCAGCTCCTGGATGTATTTATGTATATAAACAAGCAGCATGTCAGACAGACTATATCACCTTCACCCAGAGTGAACAAAGAGGCAGGAGAAAAATTTGGTGACTCTGACCTTGTTTTTTACCACTAAAATCTTATTCAAAAACAAACAAAAAAAATATGATACACTTGTGATTGTCCATTTTAGCCAAAAGGTTCTTTATAAACCCATAACAATGACAAACAGCACTTAGCACTATTGTATGGTCTCACACACAGACAACTGAAACACTGTCTGAATTATTATAAACTGAGTGATACTAAAATAATAAAAGTGAATAATAAGTTACACACAACAGCAGCTTCAGAAAGAAATGCAGACATTTCAGTTTAAACAGAAACATGATCATTTAATCAGTGATTGGAACCAAATCAGTTCTTTTGGTGAATCATTCAGTCTGTTTTTATCAACAAGTTTCTCCAATTCATTTAAACGAACGATTTATTCATACAACAATTTACAAACTCTATTTCAATAAAGTTGGGACACTGTAAAAATTGTGAATAAAAAAGGAATGCACTAATTTACAAATCTCATAAACTTATATTTTGTTCACAATAGAATATAGATAACATATCAAATGTTGAAAGTGAGACATTTTAAAATGTCATGCCAAATATTGGCTCATTTTGGATTCATGAGAGCTACACATTCCAGAAAAGTTGGGACAGGTAGCAATAAGAGAATGGAAAAGTTAAATGTGCATATAAGGAACAGCTGGAGATTCAATTTGCAACTTATTAGTTCAATTGGCAACAAGATTGGGTATAAAAAGAGCCTTTCAGAGTGGCAGTGTTTCTCAGAAATCAAGATGAGCAGAGGATCACCAATGGATTGCCCATGGAGGATGGAATGGAGAATTCCCCCAATGCTGTGGCGAAAAATAATGAAGCAATATCAGAAAGAAGTTTCTCAGAGGAAAAATTGGAAAGAGTTTGAAGTATCATCATCTACAGTGCATCATATCATCCAAAGATTCAGAGAATCTGGAACAATCTCTGTGCGTAAGGGTCAAGGCCAAAAAACCATACTGGATGCCTGTGATCTTTGGGCCCATAGACGATACTGCATCACATACAGGAATGATACTGTACTGGAAATCACAACATGGGCTCAGAAATACTTACAGAAAACATTGTCGGTGAACACAATCCATCGTGCCGGCTAAAACTCTATAGGTCAAAAAATAAGCCATATCTAAACATGATCCAGAAGCACAGGCGTTTTCTCTGGGCCAAGGCTGATTTAAAATGGACTGTGGCAAAGTGGAAAACTGTTCTGTGGTCAGACGAATCAAAATTTGAAGTTCTTTTTGGAATACTGGGGCCATGTCATCCGGACTAAAGAGGATAAGGACAACCCAAGTTGTTATTAACACTCAGTTCAGAAGCCTGCATCTCTGATGGTATGGGGTTGCATGAGTGCGTGTTGCATCATAAAGAGGAAGATGCGACAAAGAAGACCTAAGACAGTTAAGCAACTAGAAGCCTGTATTAGACAAGAATGGGACAACATTGTTTTCTGCCTGTCCTATCATCCACTCACCCAGCCCCGCATCCGAGTCCCTGACAGAACAATCTGGCTAGCTATGGATCCCGCGGATGCTACCGATCTATAGGCCACCCTTAATGCTCTGGTCCAGGTTTCCACCACCCATGAGCAACGGCTTCAGGATATTACTTCGGGTCTTCAGCAGCTTATTCAGCGTCTCGACACCCTTCCAGGGGCAGCCGTGCCCAACCCACCACCAGTCGCCGCTCATCAGCCGTCGGCTCTGCCGTTGCCGCCGCAGGTCCAGCCCACACCTGGCGCTTTTGCTCCTAAGGAACCACACCTCGTTCCCCCGGCTCTTCTATGACAGAAGAATACGTGAACGTCGTTATGAGCGTTTCATGCGCCATCCGGAGCGGGCCTACCACACGCCTCCGACTCGCCACCATACCCCCCCTCGGACTACTCCTGCCTCGGCGGCCTCATCCCCACCGCAGCCTATGGAAATCGCACGTCGGCACCTGTCTCTATCAGAAAAGGAAAGACGCCATTCCTTTGTCTCTATTGTGGTGAAGCTGGGCATATGGCTGCTTCGTGTCCAGCAAAAAGGCGGGCTCGTCGTTGACGGAGAGGGACACGGCGAGCCGAATCCTACCAGTTTCTTCCAAGCCCTTAGTCAAGATCTGCATCCATTCCGGTGCTCAGGACTTTTCGCTGGCGGCCTTTGTGGACTCTGGGGCGGACGCAGAATTCATGGATCTAGACCTTGCCCGTCAGCTGAGCCTGGAGACGGAGCCATTACCGGAGACTCTTCAGGTCCGGGCCCTGGATGGGCACATCCTAGACAAGGCCACTTACCGTACTAAGCCCCTTCTGGTCACTGTTGGAGAGCGACGCCGGGAGTGGCTCACCTTCTTGGTTATTTCTTCTCCTCACACCCCGTCATGCTCGGTTTCCCCTGGCTCCGCAAGCACAACCCCCGCCTAGACTGGTCCAGCGGTCGGGTTCTCGATTGGGGAACCTATTGCCAATCTCCGCATCCAGGAGGGGGATGAGTGGAAGACAGCATTCAATACTTCATCAGGGCATTATGAATACCTTGTTATGCCATTTGGCCTTACCAATGCGCCAGCTGTCTTCCAGGCATTGGTGAATGACATTCTTCGAGACATGCTTAACCACTACGTGTTCGTATACCTGGACAACATTCTCATGTTCTCACGCTCTAGAGATGAACATGTCCAGCATGTGCATTCGGTACTCGGGCGGCTCCTCCAGAATGGATTATACGTTAAGGCGGAGAAATGCGATTTCCATGTGTCCAGCACCACCTTCCTTGGATTTGTTCTTTCTGCCGATCAAGTCAAGATGGACCAAGCCAGGATTCAGGCGGTAAGGGACTGGCCCCAACCCACCACCCGTAAGCAGTTACAGAGGTTTTTGGGTTTTGCCAATTTCTATCGTTCTGTCCCAGAGAGGTGCCCGGGACCACCGCCTGCACCCCTTCGCATTTTTTTCCCGCCGCCTCAGCCCAGCTGAGCAGAACTACCCTGTTGGTGAGCATGAGCTCTTGGCTGTTAAATTGGCCCTGGAGGAATGGCGTCACTGGCTGGAGGGGTCCGAAGTTTCGTTCCTCGTCTGGACCGATCATCGTAATTTGAAATATCTGCGGACTGCCAAGCGCCTGAATCCACGTCAAGCACGTTGGGGATTGTTCTTTGGGCGATTTAACTTCTCCTTGTCCTACCAGCCGGGGTCGCTAAATGGAAAGCCTGACACCTTGTCCCGTTTGCACTCCCCTGATTAGAAGGAACCACCACCCCGACCCCATACTTCCCGCCACTGTTACCAGCCTGAAGATTGAGAAGAAGGTCCAGCGGGCCACCGTTGGTCAACCTGTCCCTGAGGGCTGCCCGCCACATAGGCTTTACGTGTCTGCACACCTTCGTTCCGAAGTCCTCCAGTGGTGCCACAGTTCCCCTTTCTTCTGTCACCCAGGTACTCCTCGTACCTCGGCCGTGCTCCTGAGGCGTTTTTGGTGGCCGTCTGTCCGCAGGGACGTGCGCGAATTCGTGGCTGCCTGTCCCACATGCAATCAACACAAGAACCCCAAGGGGTGTCCGGTAGGTCTCCTTCACCCACTCCCTATACCCCGACGCCCATAGTCGCACATTGCTGTTGATTTTGTTACCGGCCTTCCCCCGTCCGCTGGTCATACGGCCATTCTCACGGTGGTCGACAGGTTCTCGATGATGGGTCACTTCATTCCCCTGCCCAAGCTTCCCTCTGCGAAGGAAGGGTTTGCACGGTTTGTCTCGGGGCCCCCAATTTTCTGCCCATTTTTGGAAGGAGTTCTGCCGCCTCCTGGGGATTTCCGTCAGCCTCTCCTCCGAGTTTTACCCTCAGTCCAATGGTCAGACCGAAAGGCTCAACCAGGAACTCGAGACCAGCCTCCGTATTCACTGCCCCCAAGACCCCTCCACATGGTCGGAGAAGCTTCTCTGGGCTGAATATGCTCACAACACTCTTCCCTCCTCTGCCACTGGCCTCTCACCCTTTCAGGCTGTGTTCGGCTACCAACCCCCGCTGTTCTCTACACGAGTCCACCGTTCCCTCTGCCCTGGCCCAGTTCAAGCGTTGTCGGCGCGATTGGAGGGTGGCCAGGGCAGCCCTCCTAAAGTCTTCCCAGAGTTACAGGCGTTGGGCCAATCGCAAACGCCGACCGGCCCCTAGATATCAGGTCGGCCAGAAGGTCTGGCTTTCTACTCGTGACCTACCCCTCAAGGCCGTATGCAGGAAGCTTGCCCCTCGTTTCATGGGTCCGTTTCCCATTTCCAAGGTGATAAATCCCGTGGCAGTGCGTCTCAAGCTCCCTGGTGTTTTGCGCATCCACCCGACCTTCCACATCTCCCGCCTCAGACCGGTCCAGGCATGCTCATTTCGTTTTCGGATCTCCCGTTTTTTTCTGATTTTTGCCTGCCCTCGGTTTTCGGATCTTTGGATTTCCCTTTTGCTCTGTTCTTCGGCTCACTCCCTCTGTCTGTTTTCGGACTCGCTTTTTTCGGACACGCCCCCTGCTTCGCTCTCCCGGTGCCACAGACCTTCACATTAACCCAGTGATGGCCGCTACGGTGTGTTCATAAGTATTCGGACGTTACTGCTTTTCTTTGTATAAACCCAGCGTGTGCTTCCTCTATGTGGGCAAAAGTATTCGGGCATTATTGGTTTTCTTTTTTTCTCTTTATTAACCATGTGTGTGCTTCTGTTGTTGGCTCTTAAGTTTTTGGACATGTTGCTTCCCTGCCTGTTCTATCCTTCTCATTTTTTTCTTCCACTTTAACCCTGCACGTGGCGCGACTGTGTTTTTGTGCCATTGTGTTCGGACATTAAATAGTCCCCTGGTGGTCTAGTGGTTAAGATGCAGCGCTCTCACCGCTGCGACCCGGGTTCGAGCCCCGGTCAGGGAACTATCCCCAGCCACTCTCAGTGCCGGTCCCAAGCCCGGATAAAATGGGGAGGGTTGCGTTAGGATGGGCATCCAGCGTAAAACATGTGCCAAATCAAAACGTGCGGAGGATCTGCTGTGGCGACCCCTAACGGGAAAAGCCGAAAGAAAGACAGAAAGTGTTCAGACATTAAATGTTTTCTGCCTGTGCAACCCTCCTCTCTCGACTCATATTGTCTGGAGAATCCTGCATTTGGGTCCTATCATCCACTCACCTAGCCCCGCACCCGAGTCCCTGACACATTGAGGTGCAACTTGTCTCCTCAGTCCCCAGACATTTGCAGACTGTTATAAAAAGAAGAGGGGATGCCACACAGTGGTAAACATGGCCTTGATCCAACTTTTTTGAGATGTGTTGATGCCATGAAATTTAAAATCAACTTATTTTTCCCTTAAAATGAGACATTTTCTCAGTTTAAACATTCTTTATTTCATTATGCTGTATTCTGAAGAAGACATCAGTCACAGAATCAGCCTCTTCCATTAAAACCTCTCCACCACCATGAAAAAGACCAAATAGCTTTCAATGGACATCAGGGACAAGAGTGTAGACCTCCACAAGGCTGGAATGGACTGCAAGACCATCAGATTGTTGCCTTGACCATGTGTTTTGGTTTACTGTCATGCTGGAAGACCCGTCCACCACCCATCATCAGTGTTCTGGCTGAGGCCAGGAGGTTCTCATCCAAGATTCTACATGCATGTGGTGAAGTCTTCCAGTACCCTTAGCAGAGAATCAACCCCAAAGCAGAATGTTTCCTTCTCCATGTTTGGTGGTGATGATGGTGTTCTTGGGGTCATATTCAGCATTTCTCTTCTTCCAAACATGGCGAGGTGAGTTGATACCAAAGAGCTCAATTTTGGTCTTATCTGACCACATCACATTCTCTCAAGCCTTCTCTGGATCATTCAGGTGTTCATCAGCAAACTTCATATGGGTCTGTTCATCTGTTCATTCAGCTCCATGCTCACACAGTAGTTTCAGGGCCGTGATTTTTTCCCCCCCTTACATAATTTTTATTTATATATTTTTACTCAGTAATGTATATGATTAAAAATAAATGTAAAAATACTTTAACCATAACAAACTTTAGTAAAATTTAAATTACAGATTAAAAAAAAATAGAAGTACACAAAAGAAATACTTAATTTACTGTAATGCAATAAAATGTAATTTATTCATTTCCAGCTCTGCTTATTTCTCTGCTTAAGTGGACGATGTTGAATAAATAAAATAATTTAAGCTGTCACGGGTCATAATAATAATTCACAATAACTATTTAAAACACTCGAGAGGCTTCTCTATATGTCCCACCCTGACTTCCTTCATTCTCCTTCCATACAGAATAACAGAGACCTGATTAGAGCAATGAATGATAATCATGATTCTAATCAGTGCAGTGTCATTAGTGTTCATTTCAAATAATAACTACATTTATGGAATTAGTAATACATTTATGAAATCATTTTAAAATGACTTACTCAGCTTTTCTGGATGCTTTGACGACTGGCAGCAGCCTCAGAAGACATTCATCTGATCTGTCATATTTCCTCAAACGAAACACATCCAGATTCTCTTCTGAGTTCAGCAACACAAACACCAGAGCAGACCACTGATCAGGAGAGAGTCTGACTCCACTGAGACACCTGGAATTACTGCTGTTCAGGTAATGTTGTACTTCCTGTACTAGAGAATCATCATTCAGTTCATTCAGACAGTGAAACAGATTGATGGATTTCTCTGGAGATGGATTTTCTCTGATCTTCTTCTTGATGTACTCGACTGTTTCCTGTTTGCTGTGAGAGCTACTTTCTATCTGGGGTAGAAGGTCTCGTAAGAGAGTCTGATTGGACTCCAGTGAGAGACCCAGAAGGAAGCGAAGGAACAGGTCCAGGTGTCCATTCTCACTTTGCAAGGTCTTATCCACTGCACACCTCAGGAAATCAGACATGTTTGATTTGGTGAAAAGACCAAACCATGTTTTTTGTTTTTTAAGATTTTTGTTAAAGAACTCATATAATGCGGCCAGAAACTCCTGAACACTCAGATGTACAAAGCAGAACACTTTCCCCAGGTGAAGCCCAAACTCCTCTCTGAAGATCTGAGTACACACTCCTGAGTATACTGAAGCGTCTCTAACATCAATCCCACACTCTCTCAGATCTTCCTCATAGAAGATCAGGTTTCCTTTCTCCAGCTGTTGGAAAGCCAGTTTTCCCAGTGCCAGGATACTCTCTCTGGTCTGCTGAGGATCAGGGTCACATTTCTGATAGTACTTTTGGTGTGTGTGTTTGATCTGAAAGATCAGGAAGTGTGTGAACATTTGAGTCAGAGTCTTGGGGATCTCTCCACTCTCTGTTTCACCCAACATTCTCTCTAGAACAGTGGCTGAGATCCAGCAGAAGACTGGGATGTGACACATGATGTAGAGGCTTCTGGAAAACTTCATGTGCGTGATGATTTTATTGGCCAGGCTCTGATCACTGATCCTCTTCCTGAAGTACTCCTCTTTCTGAGGGTCACTGAACCCTCGTACCTCTGTTACCTGGTCTACACACTCAGGAGGGATCTGATTGGCTGCTGCTGGTCGAGAGGTGATCCAGAGGAGAGCAGAGGGAAGCAGGTTCCCCTTGATGAGGTTCGTCAGCAGCACATCCACTGAGGCTGATTCTGTCAAATCCCACAATCTCTCATTCTTTTGGAAATTTAGAGGAAGTCGACACTCATCCAGACCATCAAAGATCAACACCACTTTATTCCTCTCACAGTCTATTAATCGTAATTCTTTTATTTCTGGGAAAAAGTGGTAAAGAAGATCCATCAGACTGAGATGTTTCTGCTTCATCAGATTCAGCTCTCTAAAGGGAAGTGGAAACATGAAGGTGATGTCCTGATTTGCTTTTCCTTCAGCCCAGTCCAGAATTAACTTCTGCACAGAGACTGTTTTTCCAATTCCAGCAACTCCTTTAGTCAGCACACTTCTGATGGACTTGTCTTTAAAAAGATCATTACATTTGATGGGTGTCTCCTGTGTTGCTGGTCTCCTGGACACTGTCTCAATCTGTCTCACCTCATGTTCATTATTGACGTCTCCACTCCAACCTTCTGTGATGTAGAGGTCTGTGTAGATCTCATTCAGAAGTGCTGAGCTTCCATGCTGTGAGATTCCTTCAGTAATTCTTTTACATTTCTCTCTCAGTTTGGATTTGAGTTTATTTTGCTGGTGCTCAGAGACGAGTTCTGATAAAAAGAAGAATAAAATGTAAACTCTCTGATCATCTCTGTGAGCTACTGATCTTTTCATAGCTGTATATCATATGGAATGTCAGTACTGATGTGTTATTATATTGTGTTGATAAAAGCACATCATTATGATGAGATGTGTTTAATAAATGTACAGCAGTTTCCTTCCTCTGAAGATAAAGTGATGTTAGAACCCCATGAGCTCTTACTGTTCTGCAGTGTGTTAGCGAGATCTGTGTGCTTCATGTTCTTCAGGAAGTGCAGTGTGATCTTCAGCACTCCCTCTCTGACACTGCTCTGATCCTCCTCATCCTCCACCTCCCTCTCAGAGCATGCTGGGTAATCTGGACTCAGGAGCTTCTTATATCTCTTCAGTTCATTCTGTATCAGAGTGATGACTTTGTGCTCCAGATCCTGATTTGTAACAGAAACAAAAAATACACTACACTTACAGTGAGAAAAACAAGTATTTGAACACCCTGCTATTTTGCAAGTTCTCCCACTTAGAAATCATGGAAGGGTCTGAAATTGTCATCGTAGGTGCATGTCCACTGTGAGAGACATAATCTAAAAAAAAAATCCAGAAATCACAATATATGATTTTTAAACTGTTTATTTGTATGATACAGCTGCAAATAAGTATTTGAACACCTGTCTATCAGCTGGAATTCTGCCCCCCAAAGACCTGTTAGTCTGCCTTTAAAATGTCCACCTCCACTACATTTATTATCCAAAATTAGATGCATCTGTTTGAGGTCGTTAGCTGCATAAAGACACCTGTCCACCCCATACAATCAGTAAGAATCCAACTACTAACATGGCCAAGACCAAAGAGCTGTCCAAAGACACTAGAGACAAAATTTTACACCTCCACAAGGCTGGAAAGGGCTACGGGGAAATTGCCAAGCAGCTTGGTGAAAAAAGGTCCACTGTTGAAGCAATCATTAGAAAATGAAAGAAGCTAAACATGACTGTCAATCTCCCTCGGACTGGGGCTCCATGCAAGATCTCACCTCGTGGGGTCTCAATGATCCTAAGGAAGGTGAGAAATCAGCCCAGACCTACACGGGAGGAGCTGGTCAATGACCTGAAAAGAGCTGGGACCACCGTTTCCAAGGTTACTGTTGGCAATACACTAAGACGTCATGGTTTGAAATCATGCATGGCAAGGAAGGTTCCCCTGCTTAAACCAGCACATGTCCAGGCACGGTTTAAGTTTGCCAATGACCATTTGGATGATCCAGAGGAGTCATGGGAGAAAGTCATGTGGTCAGATGAGACCAAAATAGAACTTTTGGGTCATAATTCCACTAAACGTGTTTGGAGGAAGAAGAATGATGAGTACCATCCCAAGAACACCATCCTTACTGTGAAGCACGGATAATAATCTCGATGCACTCTGTCTCACTAAAACCTGGATTAAACTAGGTGATTATATGGGTCTAAACGAGTCTACACCGTCAGGATATGTTTATAAGCATGAGCCCCGTCAGACTGGTCGTGGGGGTGGTGTAGCAACCATTTATAGTGCCTCTCTTAATGTTAGTCAGATATTAGGATTCAGCTTTAAATCATTTGAAGTGCTTGTCCTTAAAATTGTACTTTTAGACATACATAGAAAACTCGCTCTGGTCACCGTGTACAGACCCCCAGGGCCCTACGCTGATTTTCTTCAAGAGTTTGCTTGTTTTCTATCAGATCTCTTGATCAATTTTGATGAAGTGCTGCTTGTAGGAGATTTTAATATTCATGTAGATGATGTAAACGATGCTCTAGGATTATCATTTGTTGACTTATTAAACTCTTTTGGGGTTAAACAAAACGTCACCAGACCAACTCATCGCTTTAACCACACGCTAGACTTAATAATATCCCACGGAGCAGACGTCACTGATATAGATATCTTACCTCAGAGTGATGACATCACAGACCATTATCTCATACTGTACACACTACCGGTAGAGCAGATTAGCCGTGTTGCACCACGTTATCCACTTGGTAGGACTATTGTTCCGACCACTAAGGACAGATTCATAAATAACCTGCCTGATTTATCTCAATTTCTCACTAAACCCATAACTGATAATAATCTTGATGAAATAACTAACAACATAGACCTTATCCTCACTAGCACATTAGACACCGTTGCCCCCATCCGGTTAAAAAAGGTTAGAGAACAAGCACCTGCACCTTGGTATAATAGTCATACGCATGCCCTCAAGAGAACAGCCTGTAATCTGGAGAGAAAATGGAGGAAAACTAAATTGGAGGTATTTAGAATCGCGTATAAAGACAGTATGCTCAGCTACAGACAGGCGCTAAAAGCTGCTAGAGCTGAACACCTGAGCAAACTCATAGAAAATAACAAACACAATCCCAGGTTCCTTTTCAGTACAGTAGCTAAACTAACTACAAATCAGGGCTCTGAAATTTTTGTTCCATCACAGTTTAGTAGTGAGGACTTTATGAATTTCTTCACTGAAAAAATAGATAACATTAGAAAAACAATTGTGGCGGTCCAACCTCTGACAGCATCTCCTGAGACAGTGTTAACTTCAACTCCACAATTCCACTGTTTTACATGTGTAGGACAGGAAGAGCTGTATAATGTTATTGCCAAAGATAAATCGACAACGTCAGTTAGATCCAATTCCTACTAATCTACTGAAGGAAGTGTTATATACAACTGGTGAACCTCTTCTGAATATTATTAACTCTTCACTATCGTTAGGTCATGTCCCTAAATCCCTCAAGTTAGCAGTTATTAAGCCCCTCATTAAGAAACATAATCTGGATCCAAACACGCTATCGAATTACAGACCAATTTCAAATCTCCCATTTATGTCTAAAATTTTAGAAAAGATTGTCGCTGCCCAGTTATGTTCTTACCTGCAAGAGAACAATATCTTTGAAGAGTTTCAGTCAGGTTTTAGGCCCCATCATAGCACAGAAACTGCTCTAGTTAAAATCACTAATGACCTGTTTTTAGGTTCAGACCAAGGCTTCATCTCGCTGTTGGTTCTACTAGATCTTAGTGCTGCATTCGACACTATAGACCATGATCTCCTCCTAGATCGGTTACAAAATTACATCGGCATTCAGGGACAGGCATTAAGCGGGTTTAAATCCTACCTGTCCGATCGTTACCATTTCGTAGATTTAAATGAAGAGCTATCCAGGCTAATGCAAGTAAATTATGGCGTGCCGCAAGGTTCAGTTCTAGGACCCCTGCTCTTCACAATATACATGCTTCCGTTAGGAAATATTATTAGAAGGCATGGAATTAGCTTCCATTTTTAAGCTAATGATACTCAGCTATATATCTCATCTAAACCAGGCGATATAGCTCAATTAACTCGGATAACTGAGTGTGTTAAGGAAATAAGAGATTGGATGACCCATAACTTTCTACTTTTAAATTCTGATAAGACTGAGATTTTGCTCATCGGCCCAAAAACTAGTATACAGAAGCTCCAGCATCTCAACCTGCATTTAGACGGATGTTCTGTAACCACTAGTTCAACGGTAAAAGACCTGGGAGTTATTTTAGACAGCAACTTGTCTTTTAAATATCATATCAACCAAGTTACAAAAACAGCCTTCTTTCACCTTAGAAATATTTCTAAGTTAAGAAACATGTTGTCTATATCCGATGCAGAGAAGCTCGTCCATGCGTTCATGACCTCCAGAATAGACTACTGTAATGCATTACTAGGTGGATGTCCTGCGTCATTAATAAACAAGCTTCAGTTAGTTCAGAATGCAGCAGCCAGAGTTCTTACAAGGTCAAGAAAATATGATCACATAACCTCGATCTTATTGTCCCTACATTGGCTTCCTGTTAAGTTTCGAATAGACTACAAACTACTGCTACTCACTTATAAAGCACTAAATGGTTTGGCTCCCATGTATCTATCCAGTCTTTTAACTCGCTACAATCCGCCACGCTCCCTAAGATCTCAAAACTCTGGGCTTCTAGTAGTTCGTAGAATAGCAAAGTCCACTAAAGGTGGTAGAGCATTTTCACATTTAGCTCCTAAACTCCTGAATAGTCTTCCTGACAGTGTTGGGGGCTCAGACACACTCACCCAGTTTAAGTGTAGATTAAAAACATATCTTTTTAGCAAAGCCTACACATAACACACATCACATATCATAACCTTGTGCTCCAGAACAACAGATCACATGCACGTTATCAACTTGTGCTGTTAATATCATGAACAGCAGCTACGCTAATTCCTCTCCACTGCTTCTCTTTCTCTCCCCATCCCGAGACACCCTGAGGTTTGGCCAGCTCCAGTCACCTCCCACCATCTTGATGATTACGGACCTCTGAAGAAGTAGATGCCGAACTCGCAAACATCCCGAACCATCTAGAGATGTACCAGTGCCATTTGGATCCCGCTACATGTGTGGAGTTTGACATTGGACCTCCTGGAGTGTTTAAAGGTTTTGGCATGGAGAAGCTGATGCTGGATCTGTGATGATCACAAATGCTGAGCTCATAAAACTAGGAGCTACTAACCATAAAGACTGTATAAGACTGCAGAAAGAACATCACTTATAATCTTATACTCCAGTAATCATGTTAGTTCTCACTCTCCAGTGTTCTGTATTGTTGAAAGATTCATGATCAAACTCTTGATGTCACCCAAATGAGGATAGGTTTCCCTTTTGAGTCTGGTTCCTCTCAAGGTTTCTTCCTCATAACATCTAAGTGAGTTTTTCCTTGCCACAGTTGCCACGGCTTGCTCATCAGGGATAAATTCACACCATTCACCTTAACTGTCGATTTGTGTAAAGCTGCTTTGAGACAATGTCTGTTGTGAAAAGCGCTATAGAAATAAACCTGACTTGACTTGACTGACTTGGTAGCATCATGCTTCGGGGGTGTTTTTCTGCACATGGGACAGGGTGACTGCACTGTGTTAAGGAGAGGATGACCGGGGCCATGTATTGCGAGATTTTGGGGAACAACCTCCTTCCCTCAGTTAGAGCATTGAAGATGGGTCGAGGCGGGGTCTTCCAACATGACAATGACCCGAAGCACACAGCCAGGATAACCAAGGAGTGGCTCTGTAAGAAGCATATCAAGATTCTGGCGTGGCCTAGCTAGTCTCCAGACCTAAACCCAATAGAGAATCTTTGGCGGGAGCTCAAACTCTGAGTTTCTCAGCGACAGGCCAGAAACCTGACTGATCTAGAGAAGATCTGTGTGGAGGAGTGGGCCAAAATCCTTCCTGCAGTGTGTGCAAACCTGGTGAAAAACTACAGGAAACGTTTGACCTCTGTAATTGCAAACAAAGGCTCCTGTACCAAATATTAACATTGACTTTCTCAGCTGTTCAAATACTTATTTGCAGCTGTATCATACAAATAAATAGTTAAAAAATCATATATTGTGATTTCTGGATTTTTTTTCTCTCACAGTGGACATGCACCTACGATGACAATTTCAGACCCCTCCATGATTTCTAAGTGGGAGAACTTGCAAAATAGCAGCGTGTTCAAATACTTATTTTCCTCACTGTGTATCAAACACAAGAATGTAACATAAGAATGTGTTCATTAGTGACATCCAGACAAACTGGTTTCAGACGAGAGCACAGACGAGTAAAAACATGAAGGTGAATCACTGAGTATTAAGAAGGAGGCAAAAGTATAAAATAAAAATGATGATGATTCAATTTTACAAAGAACAGTTTGGAAAGAAAGCAAGAAACAAACCAGAAGAATGAGAAAAGAAGAAGGAAAAAGATGTTGAAACCAATGAGGAAACACAACACACTCATGTTCTCTCTTACTTCTGCTCAGGATTTTGTTCTGTCACATTGCAGTGAGAGTGGAATAGATACACACACACACACACACACACACACACACACACACACACACACACACACACACACACCTTAAATACGGCCTCTAAATGACTCTTCTCAGTGATATTTGATTTCTTCTTCTGCAGTCTGTGAACAAATAAAACACTTGTTAAAAGTAGAATAAAGACTATAAATCATATTCATAACTACAAACACAAAGCAGTGAATACACACATATTACACAGATGTTTGATTATGTGAGAGTGTGAGTGATAAAACACTGCACTCATACATTCAACTGTTCCTCACCTCAGATCAGTAGTACAGTCTGTGTCTTTAAAGTATATTGGAGGATCCATTGACTGTTCACTCTTCATGGACACACAGCTGGGTTCAGGTGAGTCTGATCTCTTACCCTGAATCAGACTAAACACACACAACCACTGCATCATTATTACTGTTCTGCAGCAACACTGAATAATGAAACTGGAGTTAAAATCTGATGATGTTCTTATTAACACTGATCCCATTCTTTAACCTTCATACTTTATCCAGCTACAGGGACAACTTGGGGTTAGACGTGTTGCTCAGTAGCTTAATGTCACTAATCATCAGCTGGTGTTGAACATCTGGAGACAAAGCTGCTGAATTCAACTCTTCACTCATCACTTTTCACAGATACACATCAGAGTCTGATCTGTTTAGTGTTGGTGAATGTAAGAACATTTCTATTTTTCACAGAGTCACAACCTTCACTCACCTCTCATCTTTCTTTATGTCCTGTTTCACAGACTTATTTATTCTGGAGGACATTTCTACTGCTACAGAGGAACCTGTAAACCTAAAAATACACTCACACACACACACACACACACACACACACACACACACACCAACCCCCACACAAAGAAGACATATTCACATCAAAACAAAACAGGAAAAATCACCTGAACTTCTTCATCTAGTTTAAATTCATAACATTCACATGTTCTACCTTTATATTTACAGACTTACTGTGTTTTTCTCTCGGAACCTTTTAGAGTCTCGTCACCAAGTTCTGTTTCAGTTTTACTCAAACTGGCATGACTGGTTTAGGAAGATTAAAATATATATAAATAGAGGTGGAGCAAACACACACACACACACACACACACACACATTACACTTTTGGCTGGTGGGTCCAATCTATGAGTAAATTTTATATTGTATTATTTCTTACCTGAAATGCGTTCGTGTTCTCGTTTGTGTGTGTGTGTGTGTGTGTGTGTGTGTGTGTGTGTGTGTGTGTGTGCATTCATGTGTAACCAAGGTCATAAGGACTGTATCAAAACCTGAAAAAGATAAAATAATTATTCAAATGCACAATAATTAAAAATAATATTTTAAATATATTATTTTCAAGGTTTTGGGAATAAAATTATGCCAAAGAAATTGGTCACTGCAAAAAAAAAAAAACAGGAATATTTTTGAAACTGAATAATTAAGAGTAGCTCCACCCTTAATGATTGCTCTTCATCATCATTGGTGCTGATCAGAGGGGTGCAACCTGGAACAGAAAAAATAGTAAAGAAAAAAAGATGGCTGTCGGAGCATAGATGCATGCCTTTAGCAGTACAAAAAAAAAAAAGAAAAAACTAAATAAGAAGTCAAGCTGATTTATTTGATAACTTTTTGAAACGGATTTTCCTTAGATCATCTGGGATTTCTTCTTACCATTTCTCTTTCTTGGTAAGTTAGCAAAAAAAAAAAAAAAAAGAAAAAAACTAAGGCTACCTTTTTTAGTTATGGGTTGTGTATTGTTCAGTCTTCTGTGGAGTCAGGTGTTTTGAAATATTACTGTGGATAATTCATTTGAAATATGTTTAAACATTTAAGTAAAGTTATAAAATATGAGTTGATTTACTGCTTAAGTTTTATGTACAATTGTATAAGTGTAGTGTGTGTAACATAGCTCACGTGCTGTTCTGCTAACCATGCTGTTCATGCTCTGTTATGGGCTAAAGGCTAATTGAGTGCCCAGATAAATTAAATAAGTAATTATTGTTATAGTTCTTTTGGGAAAATGTGAAAAAAAAGGGTAATTGACTGGGAGTAAATGTGTTGATGCATTTTGAATATTAATACGTTAGAAGTTATATTTAGAAATATTAATGTGGTTAAATGAGAATTTACTACAATAAATTATTTTCCTGCCTTGTCTTTGCAAGGTTGGGTTTTTTTTTTTGTTGTTGTTGTTTCCCCTTTTTTTTTTTCCTTTTCCCTCTTCCCTTGTTCCCACTTCCCAATTTGGTTGACATCTCTCCTTGATGCTGGATGAGGATTTGGAATTCTGGAATTGGAGTCGTTTCTGCCATCATCTAGGAGTGCTTAACCTTGGTGGAAACTGGCGAGCCACCCTTGTTTTCCTGTGAACCCGGATCATTTTCCGTGCTTCATCTGTTTGGTAGGACCATAAGTGCACCATTTTTTCCTTTTTGTCCTGAAATTGTTCTGTTAATGAGAAAATACAGAGGTTGTTGAGTAAAATAATTGAAATCCTGCTTTTTGAATTTGAACTGGGTGACGTGCATAGAAGGGCAAGATAACTGACTAATAGTGAGTGTCTAAAATTAATAAACCGGAAATGTAAGTCAACATAGAGGTATAAGAAGAAAATACTTACCATACAATTATAATATTGATTTGCAATCAATTTCTCTGCCTTGCTGCAACACCGGTTCAAGAGCGGACATAGTCTTCTGATCTGGTCCTAGAAATTAGAAGGTCGTTTATACTACACTGTAGGACAAGTGCAACAGAAGGTTGGCGAGCCAGCCAGGAGCTGGTTCTTGCAGCAAATGGTAGCTGTCAAGAAAACTGTGAAGGGAAATTAGTTTTGCAACAGAAATATCTCGTTGAAAATTATAACAGTTACAATGGAAATTGTGACGGAAAATGTTAATGTAGCAAATGCGCTCTTAGTTGGAGGTCTTACGCTAACTGAAGTAGACAATGAGCTAGAAACGTACCTGCAGAGATACGGTTCAATTGGCCGAAATATTATCATTGATGACCCAGATTCAGAGTTTCATAGAAATGCTATAGTAGAATATAACCATAACTCAGCAATCCAAAATTTGCACCCTTTTTTACCCTTAACCTTGGGGAGTATCTCTGACCCAGCTGTTACCTTCCGAGTGCGTGCTCTAGCCACTGTTTACACTCCAACTGCTAGCCACTCTGCCACTGAGGAGTACCTTGAAGAATTGAAGGCCATTGCCAAAGAGAGTGGGAGGCCTTTTTCAAAGTGTGCTCCAAGAGGAATTGGGGAAACTAAAAGAAACCCAATGCAAAAATCAAGCTCCAACAGAACCTCGGCAAGCGAGCTTACATGGTTGTAGTAGTGATCATCAGAGTGCACAGGCCATCAATCCACCATCAATAAGTAACTCCTTCACCCCCTGTTTTACAAATGTGAAAGTGTCAGAAAGCCAAAGCTTGGAGCCTAAAAACCCAACCAAGACTAAAATAGCCTTTGCAACACCGCCTTCTCCAGAAACCACCACTAGTGGTGATGTGACAGCTTGCACTGTTTTCCCCCAAAATATTATGGACCCACCCAGTGTCCAAAGAATGGTGGTCGAACATATAGTGAAAACAAACGAAGCCACCCTGTCACAGCAGATCTCAATCCGTCTTAGGGTCTTCTCAGGGAGGTTCCCACGCCCTCCCAATGAACCTGACTTTGACACTTGGCGTGCAAGCGTCGACTTCTTGTTAAATGACCCTTCCATCTCTGACTTGCACAGGACAAGAAAAATCCTTGATAGTCTCCTGCCTCCTGCTGCTGACATTGTAAAACATGTGCGCCCTCAAGCCATATCGACTGTCTATCTTGAACTGTTGGAGTCCGTATATGGTTCTGTTGAGGACGGAGATGAGTTGTTGGCTAAACTCATGGGCACTTTACAGAACCAGAGTGAAAAATCATCTGATCACCTGCACCGTTTACAGGTTATCCTGAGTGCGGCAATCAGACGAGGTGGCATAGCAGAAAGTAAACGTGACCGTTACCTTTTAAAACAATTCTGCAGAGGGTGTTGGGACAATCATCTAATTGCTGACCTCCAGCTAGAATTAAGGGAAACCCATCCACCCACCTTTGCTGAATTATCGGTGCTTATTCGAACACAAGAGGATAAACAAGCTTCTAAGGAGGAGCGGATGAGAAAGCATCTTGGGATGACAAAGCCCTCTAATGCCTATCCAAAATCACGGGCTGTCTCTAATCAAGCTTCTGTCTGTTCATGTGATGTGTCTAACTCTAATAATTCTGAAACCAGTTTTCTAAAGAAACAAGTTGCAGAAATCCAAGCTCAAGTTACTGCTATAAAGCAGCCTCCCGGTCAAAAGATCCACTCGGAGAAGGCTGAGTTGACAGCCCTAAGGGAAATGGTGGAAGGACTGTGTACCCAGGTAGCTAAGATGAAAGCATCTGTCACAGAGGGACTGAAGCTAAATAATTCAGAGGAGTTGGAAGTTACTAGGCTGAAACGTCAGATTGCGGAGTTGCAAACTCAAAGTGCCTCTCATAAGGTGCACAGAACTTCTCCCACACATAGACAGTGTGAAACAGAGACAGATATAAGTTTCAGAAATGGGCAACTGAAAATGAACAGGCCACGGCCCTGGTACTGTTTCCACTGCGGCGAGGATGGACACCTGGCTATGAATTGTGAGAACGCTGCAAACCCTTCTAAAGTCGAGGAGAAGCGACTTAAGTTAAGAGAGCGGCAAAGCCGATGGGACTCTTTACATGGAAAGCTCACCCAGCCTTTAAACTAAAAAGGGTTTCTGTAGCAGGGCATATGGAGACCAGACATTTAGATTGCCGCCCTGAACGCTACAAGCAGACATCTTATGTGAACAGCCATAGTGCATCACGATTGAAGCATTTACCAAAGGGGCTAGTGGGAGTAAAATGCACAGCCAAAGTCACCATCGGAGGAAAGGAAGTGAATTGCCTGCTAGACACAGGGTCACAGGTAACAACGATTCCTCAGTCATTTTATGAAATGAATTTGCAAGACCACCCTTTGAATCCATTGGATAACTTGCTAGAGGTGGAAGGAGCTAACGGACAGGCAGTGCCTTATCTGGGGTACATTGAGTTAACCCTAAAATTTCCCAAGGTATTCATAGGAATCGAAATGGAAGTTCCCACCCTGGCCCTGGTGGTGCCAGATTTAACAAGTCTTTCCCAGATACTGGTAGGGACTAACTCATTGGATGTGCTTTACAGCAAGTGTGCTATGGGGAATGCTGCTAGTTTTCAGTCAGACTTCCATGGTTACCAAGCAGTACTTAGGGTCCTGGAGGCTAGGTGGAAACAAGCTAACAATAAAACTCTGGGTTGTGTGAAATTGAGAGGGAACTCTACTAAAGTTGTTCCTGCAGGAAGCGTAGTGGTTTTGGATGGTGATGTCCACTTAAATGGCCCTCACACAGAGAACTGGGTTACCCTCGAGCAACCATCAGTTCCCTTACCGAGTGGTCTGCTAATTGCCAACTCCTTGCACACCTTGCCTCACAAACGGTCCTCTAAATTTCCAGTTTTGCTAAAAAATGGAACACAGACTGACATAAAAATCCCTTCAAAAGTTGTGTTAGCAGAGATTCATGCTGTCCAAAGGGTCGTAGATCAGCAGTGTCAGGGTTCAAATGTAAAAGCCAGGGAAGTAAGACCTACCTGCGCTAACCTCACTTTCGACTTTGGTAATTCCACCTTGTCCACAAGCTGGAGAGAGAGAATTTCTAAGTTGTTGAATTCCATGCCTGAAGTCTTTTCCTTGCATGACCTTGACTACGGCCACACTGAAAAAGTCAAACATCAGATAAAGTTAAGCGATGAAACACCGTTCAAGCATCGAACCCGACCCATCCACCCCCAGGATATTGACGCTGTTAGAAAGCACCTTAAAGAACTACTGGCAGCTGGTGTCATCCGTGAGTCTGAGTCTCCCTTTGCTTCACCCATAGTTGTTGTCCGTAAGAAAGATGGTACAGTGCGACTATGCATTGACTTCCGAAAGCTCAATTTGCAGACGATTAAGGATGCATATGCCTTGCCAAACTTAGAGGAGGTATTTTCCACACTAACTGGCTCGAAGTGGTTCTCTGTGCTTGATTTGAAATCCAGCTTTTACCAAATTGGGATGGAGGAAGCTGATAAGTGTAAGACAGCTTTTGTTTGCCCACTCGGGTTCTGGAAGTTCAACAGAATGCCGCAGGGGATTACTAATGCGCCGAGTACATTCCAAAGATTAATGGAACAGTGCATGGGAGACTTAAATAGGAAACAGGTGCTGGTCTTCATTGACGATCTCATAGTTTTTTCCAAGACTCTAGATGAGCATGAAATGAGACTGCAGCAAGTCCTCAATCGACTTAAGGAGTATGGGCTGAAACTGTCGCCCGAAAAATGTCGGTTCTTCCAAACGTCAGTGAAGTATTTGGGCCATATAGTCTCGCAATATGGGGTTGAGACAGATTCGGCAAAGGTTGAGGCCTTAAAGACTTGGCCGAGGCCTGCAAATTTAAAGGAGTTAAGGTCCTTTTTAGGTTTTGCTGGGTACTACCGGAGGTTCGTGCGTGATTATTCCAAGATCGTTAAACCACTTACGGACCTTACAGTGGGGTATCCTCCACTCATGAAGAGTGGTGATAAGAAACCAAAGGATAGAGTGTATTTTAACCCCAAAGAAGATTTTGGTGATCGATGGAATTCGGATTGTCAGAGCGCCTTTGACTCCATAATTGACAAACTCACAACTGCTCCTGTTTTGGGCTTTGCTGACCCAAAGCTTCCCTATGTTCTTTACACCGATGCTAGTACTTCCTGACTCGGTGCAGCCTTATACCAGGAACAGGAGGGGCAGATGCGAGTCATAGCCTTTGCCAGTAGAGGATTGACCAGGGGTGAGAGAAGGTAACCTGCACACAAATTTTTTGGCACTAAAATGGGCTGTCACCTCCAAATTTAGTGACTACCTCTATGGCTCAGAGTTTACTGTCGTAACAGATAGTAATCCCTTGACGTATATTTTAACATCAGCAAAGCTTGATGCCACCAGCTACCGCTGGCTGTCCAGCTTGTCAACCTACAACTTTAAGCTGCAGTACAGAGCAGGTAGCCAAAATCAAGATGCTGATGGGCTTTCCAGAAGACCGCACGGTAAACCTCTAGATGATCTGGCTTCACAAAAGGAGAGAGAAAGGATTAAACAATTCACTCTACACCATCTCATGGAACCAGGACTTGAGTCATCTGGTCTCGCGGCAGACGCAATAAAGGCCATTTGTGAAAGGCATCAGGTAGTCGGGTCGTCTGGAAGTACCAGCCCGTTTCACTCCTTACTTACTTTGGTCGAATCCCTAACTCACAATGTAGATGCTATTCCAGATGGGTTCCAACATGAGGATGATCATGGTTTGACAGATCTTCCTCACCTCTCAGAAGCTGCCTTGGCAGAACTGCAGAGGAAAGATCCAGAAATTAACATGGTTATTGAAGGGATGGAAAATGGAGTGAAACCCTGTAACCAGAGAAACCAGCCAACAACAATGGGATTATGGCTAAAGGAGTGGAACCGACTTGAACTAAGGGGTCGAGTGCTATACAGGAAGAGGCAAAAACATGGAGCCTCCCAGTATCAGTTGGCCCTGCCCGCCAAATTGAGGGACATGGTTTTAGGAAGTCTCCATGATGATATGGGTCATTTAGGTATCGACAGAACCCTGGATCTCGTCAGGTCGAGGTTTTTTTGGCCAAAAATGTCTCAGACAGTGGAGGAAAGAATCAAAACCTGTAAACGCTGTGTGCGTAGGAAAACACCCCCAGACAGGGCAGCTCCCTTGGTGAGCATCCAAACTAGCAGGCCCTTAGAGTTGGTGTGCATAGATTTCCTGTCCTTGGAGCCAGACCAAAGCAACATCAAGAACATTTTGGTCATCACAGACCACTTCACGAAATATGCTGTTGCTATACCAACTCGAAACCAAACTGCTCAGACCATTGCAAAGAGCTTGTGGGACAATTTCTTGGTACACTATGGGTTTCCAGAGAAACTGCATAGCGACCAAGGAGCAGATTTTGGGTCACGTACAATAAAGGAGTTGTGTAAGGTTGCAGGGATTCACAAAGTTAGGACTACACCATACCACCCAAGGGGCAATCCAGTTGAACGATTTAATCGCACACTTCTCCAGATGCTGGGGACATTGGAAAATGAAAAGAAGTCACGGTGGAAGGAATTCGTAAAGCCTTTAGTTCACGCCTACAACTGCACTCGTAACGATACCACTGGGTACACGCCTTACGAACTCATGTTTGGGAGGCAACCACGCCTACCAGTTGATCTGGCTTTCGGACTGCCAGTAGACAGTCCCATTAAGTCGCACTCTCAATACGTGCAAGATTTAAAAAATCGGTTGCAAGACAGTTATGAGGTGGCCACTAAGAATGCAGAGAAAGTAGCTGGGAGTAATAAAAGGAGATTTGATAAGCATGTGGTTGCTTCAACCTTAGAAAAAGGTGATCGAGTTCTTGTAAGAAATGTGCGATTGAGAGGAAAGCAAAAGCTGGCTGACAAATGGGAACAAGATGTTTATGTGATTGTCAAAAGAGTTCACGATCTACCAGTATATACTGTCCAACCAGAGGGTAAATGTGGTCCTCTCCGGACATTGCACAGAGATTTATTGCTACCCTGTGGGTTTTTGCAACCAAGCAAATCTGAAGAACGACTAAAGCAGAAAGTAATCAGAAGGCCTGCAACCAGAGCTATTCCTAGTGTTGAGTCAGAGTTTGTTTCTGAATGCTCGGAATCTGAAGATGAACAAATTCCCTGTTATGAATCTGAAAGGATTTTGAGCTCTGAAACCCAAATTACTACTGGCCACTCATCGGGTGTTCCAGACGATGCGATCGGTTTATCTGCCTTTGATCCTATTTGGAAGGAGTCGTCGGCTAAGGGACATGTGGAGGATAATCCTGAAGAACCTATGAGGGAATGCTTGCATGAACAGAGTCCTGTAGGGCAAATTTCAGATGAACTTGTCGTAATGGAAGTGGGTGTGGATGAGCCTGAATTATGCAGTACTGAGCCAGATGTCTCAGTGGAGCCCAGACCGAAACCTGAAGAGCCCCCTGAGCCCTTAAGTAAATCTCCCACTCGAACGACTGAGGTAGCTCCGATGGATTCTAAATCACAGGACAAAGAAAGAAACATAATTACTAATGAATTGAGGCATACTGAGAGCACCCAAACTGAAGATGGGAGCACTGAACCTAAAGACAGTGTTGCCCCCAGGCGCTCACAAAGAGAGCGACACCCCCCACAAAAAAGTTTGAATATCCACAGTTAGGGAATCCACTTACCCTGGTCATTCAGTCCTTGTCTTAGGCGAAGCATTTACTTCTTATCTTATCTATCTTAGAAGAATCAGTAGTTGCCCTGTAGTCGCTGATAGATGCAACGGGACGTGCATATAATTCAGATGGGAGGGTGTAACCAAGGTCATAAGGACTGTATCAAAACCTGAAAAAGATAAAATAATTATTCAAATGCACAATAATTAAAAATAATATTTTAAATATATTATTTTCAAGGTTTTGGGAATAAAATTATGCCAAAGAAATTGGTCACTGCAAAAAAAAAAAAAAACAGGAATATTTTTGAAACTGAATAATTAAGAGTAGCTCCACCCTTAATGATTGCTCTTCATTATCATTGGTGCTGATCAGAGGGGGGCAACCTGGAACAGAAAAAATAGTAAAGAAAAAAAGATGGCTGTCGGAGCATAGATGCATGCCTTTAGCAGTACAAAAAAAAAAAGAAAAAACTAAATAAGAAGTCAAGCTGATTTATTTGATAACTTTTTGAAACGGATTTTCCTTAGATCATCTGGGATTTCTTCTTACCATTTCTCTTTCTTGGTAAGTTAGCAGAAAAAAAAAAAAAAGAAAAAAACTAAGGCTATCTTTTTTAGTTATGGGTTGTGTATTGTTCAGTCTTCTGTGGAGTCAGGTGTTTTGAAATATTACTGTGGATAATTCATTTGAAATATGTTTAAACATTTAAGTAAAGTTATAAAATATGAGTTGATTTACTGCTTAAGTTTTATGTACAATTGTATAAGTGTAGTGTGTGTAACATAGCTCACGTGCTGTTCTGCTAACCATGCTGTTCATGCTCTGTTATGGGCTAAAGGCTAATTGAATGCCCAGATAAATTAATTATTGTTATAGTTCTTTTGGGAAAATGTGAAAAAAAAGGGTAATTGACTGGGAGTAAATGTGTTGATGCATTTTGAATATTAATACGTTAGAAGTTATATTTAGAAATATTAATGTGGTTAAATAAGAATTTACTACAATCAATTATTTTCCTGCCTTGTCTTTGCAAGGTTATGTTTTTTTTTTTTGTTGTTGTTGTTTCCCCTTTTTTTTTTTCCTTTTCCCTCTTCCCTTGTTCCCACTTCCCAATTTGGTTGACATCTCTCCTTGATGCTGGATGAGGATTTGGAATTCTGGAATTGGAGTCGTTTCTGCCATCATCTAGGAGTGCTTAACCTTGGTGGAAACTGGCGAGCCACCCTTGTTTTCCTGTGAACCCGGATCTTTTTCCGTGCTTCATCTGTTTGGTAGGACCATAAGTGCACCATTTTTTCCTTTTTGTCCTCCCTCTCTTTTCCCGGATTTTACCACATTTGTGAACACGAGCCATTTATTTTCCCTTTGTCCTTGGAGTTGCGCGTCAGCATTTTTTCGATTTTCCTTGATTATTTGCAACAGAACAGACACTGAACTACACTAATTCTGTTCATTCCATTAATCTCTATGCAATGACAATTGATTGAAATACATTTTTTGGTGTGTCTTTGGGTATCTTACCTGACATTTATTGTCACCATACTGTTTTTGATTTTCTTTTTTGCACCTGGTTGAAATTGTTCTGTTAATGAGAAAATACAGAGGTTGTTGAGTAAAATAATTGAAATCCTGCTTTTTGAATTTGAACTGGGTGACGTGCATAGAAGGGCAAGATAACTGACTAATAGTAAGTGTCTAAAATTAATAAACCGGAGAGGTATAAGAAGAAAATACTTACCATACAATTATAATATTGATTTGCAATCAATTTCTCTGCCTTGCTGCAACACCGGTTCAAGAGCGGACATAGTCTTCTGATCTGGTCCTAGATATTAGAAGGTCGTTTATACTAGACTGTAGGACAAGTGCTACACATGCAACCCCCACTATAATTGAAGAATAGCAGCTTAAAGAGGTTACAGTCTGCTCGACTAAGGAATGCTGAATGTTGTGTCTTCTGTAAAACCTTATGCTGCTACTAGACACACTGTGTAGCAAAAAAACAGGAAAAAATGTGTGGAGAGAGAGAGAGAGAGAGAGAGAGAATGAGAAATAGAGAGATGAACGCTTGATATATAACAGAATATAATGTAGTATTTATGTATATTTATATTATTTATTATAAGAAATGAGGTCAAATATCCAAAAGCCAAATGTCTCAGTTTCAGTTTTCTTTATCATATTGTGTACAGAAGATACAAGAGATAAGGAAGCTGCAACAAGGGCTGCAGAAGGAGCTACAGGAGAAGCTTTCTTCACTGTGGAAGCTGCAGAAGCTGCAGGAGGAGCTGCAGAAAAAGATAGAGGTGGAGCTATCTATAAGAAAGGAGGAGAGATGAAGACAGAAGAAGAGAGGATGAGGAGGAGGGATAAAGAGAGGGTCAGGAGAAGAAATAAAGAGAAAGAAGAGGAGAAGTGATGAAGAAAGGATGAGGAGGAGATATGAAGAGAGGGTGATGAGAGATGAAGAAAGGGTGAGGAGGAGAGATGAGGAGAGGGAGAGGAAGATATAGTGAGGAGGAGAGGGGAAGAAAGTAAGAGAAGGAGAGATGAAGAGGAGGAGAGGTGAAGAGAGGGTGAGGAGAAGAGAAGGAGAGGAGGAGAGAAGAGGACGTCTTTAGATGGCGCTATAATAACATTTTGCATATACTTGAACTTGGAAACCCAAACCTGCTCCAGCATGGCAATGCCCCTGTGCACAAAGTGAGCTCCTTGAAGATCTGCTTTACATGCTTTGGAGAGGAAGATCTTGAGTGGTCTGCTATAGAGCTCTGATCAATGGGATGAATGCGAACGCTGACTGCACCCCAGGTCTCCTCACCTACATCAGCACCTGCCTTTCATAACACCCTGATGGCTGATGGCTGATGAACACAAATATTCATAAGCATTTTTTTAAACATTAAAATTTTAACATTTGTAAACACTGCAAATTTGAGCAGCACATGGACAGTATTTGGAAAGCCAAAGCCATGTACTTTTAATAAGTCTGGTTTTAACCATACAGTCTATATACTACAATTACACTACATGTATTGTTTTCTTCATGGGGAAACAAAGACAGGCAAAAACAGCATTGTAGGTTTGTGTTGTGTGTACATCAGTTTAATATCTGGAGTTTTACTCAGAAAACAAGAGGAAAAAACTAAAAACATCAAGAAGTAAGAAATCAGTGTACAATGGATTATATAACTGCACATAAAACCATCCATAAGCCAAGTGGTCATTTTTTTAATGTTGATGTAAAATCAAAATTCCCAACATAAAGTATGCCACCAAAAAAGTGCAGCTTCATTTTAAGATGCTGGATCTTTGTGTTTAACGTGTGTCCACCCATCTTCATTATGATTTTCTGTAAAGACTCAAAGGTGCACTTGAGTTTGAGGGAAAACTAAAGTCAAGAGCATTTATGAGACTGAACAGCATGACGAATGCCAAGATCACACAGTGCAGGTTGCTCCAAACTTTAATGCCCTCCATGACAACTCTTACATCATCTGGTCCTGTAGAATTTCCTCTCCGCAATGTGTAAATCCTCATGACTGTGCTTGCGATCTCATGTTCTGCATCCTCAATGAATAAAGCCTGAACAAAATCTAGAACGCTTTGGTTAAACCCTGTGATTTTCTTTTGTTTAAAATTGAATAACGTATCATTATTACACTTTACACTACAAAACACTGTAGTCAGTAATTTTTTTTGTCTTTCTTTTCTTATTTTTTTTTTTAAAGAAATGAAAGTAATAGTTCACCCAAAAATGAAAATTGTGTCATGAATTATTCGCCCTAATGTCGCTCCAAATCAGTGAGACCTTCATTCATCTTTGGAGCACAAATGAAGATAATTTGGATGAAATCTGTCTCTCTGACCCTCCATAGACTGCAGCACAAGTGATTTTCCCAGTCCAAGAAACAAAAAAAGAGAGAGAATAATGACTCATGCGTTTGCTTTTGCTTAATGTAAACAGCGCATGACATCATACTACATATTTACAGGTTCAGATATGAACATCATTAATTACACCTAAATAGACTGAATATTTTCCCCACAATAATTATTTGTACATATTATTTTTTATATATATATATATACATACATACACACACACACTCACCGGCCACTTTATTAGGTACACTTGTCCAACTGCACGTTAACGCTAATTTCTAATCAGCCAATAACATGGCAGCAACTCAATGCATTCAGGCAAGTAGACATGGTCAAGACGATCTGCTGCAGTTTAAACCGAGCGTCAGAATGGGAAAGAAAGGTGATTTAAGTGACTTTGAACGTGGCATGGTTGTTTACAGAGAATGGTCAGAAAAAGAGAAAATATCCAGTGAGCAGCAGTTCTGTGGGCGCAAATGCCTTGTTGATGCCAGAGGTCAGAGGACCAGACTGGTTCGAGCTGATAGAAAGGCAACAGTAACTCAAATAACCACTCAATACAACCGAGGTATGCAGAAGAGCATCTCTGAATGCACAACACATCGAACCTTGAGGCGGATGGGCTACAGCAGCAGAAGACCACACCGGGTGCCACTCCTGACAGCTAAGAACAGGAAACTGAGGCCACAATTCGCACAGGCTCACCAATATTAGACAATAGAAAATTGAAAAAGCTTTGCCTGGTCTGATGAGTCTCGATTTCTGCTGCGACATTCGGATGGAAGGCATCAACAATATGAAAGCATGGATCCATCCTGTCTTGTATCAACGGTTCAGGCTGGTGGGGGTGGTGTAATGGTGTGGGGGATATTTTCTTGGCACACTTTGGGCCCATTAGTACCAATTGAGCATCGTATCAATGCCACAGCCTACCTGAGTATTGTTGCTGCCCATGTCCATCCCTTTATGAACAGTGTACCCACCTTCTGATGGCTACATCCAGCAGGATAACGCGCCATGTCATAAAGTGCAAATCATCTCCGACTCGTTTCTTGAACATGACAATGAGTTCACTGTACTCAAATGTACACAGTCACCAGACCTCAATTCAATAGAGCACCTTTGGGATGTGGTGGAACGGGAGATTTGCATCATGGATGTGCAGACGACAAATCTGCAGCAACTGCGTGATGCTATCATGTCAATATAGACCAAAATCTCTGAGGAATGTTTTCAGTACCTTGTTGAATCTATGCCACGAAGGATTAAAGCAGTTCTGAAGGCAAAAGGGGGTCCAACCCGGTACTAGTAAGGTGTACCTAATAAAGTGGCCAGTGAGTGTGTGTGTGTGTGTGTGTGTGTGTGTGTATGTGTATATATATATATATATATATTATATATATATATATATTTACATGATGTACATATACTTACATATTTATCTGCACTTGTTAATTTGCACAACTGCTATTATTTGCACTTCTGTTAGATGCTAAACTGCATTTTGTATAGTTGTATAGTTCTATCTATCTATCTATCTATCTATCTATCTATCTATCTATCTATCTATCTATCTATCTATCTATCTATCTATCTAGATAACAGAGTCTTTCAGGATGAATTCTCTCCTGATGTTTATGTTGTCACACTACAGCAGATGGAAAATAAATATTGATTTTAGCCAAACACAGAAAGCTGCACAATAACTACACACAATAAAAAAAAAACAGATTATGTTACTTGCATTTCTACTAACAGAGTCTGTGATCTCCAGGTGGTGTTGATCTTTTGCCCCTTCACTCCTTAACTTTTAAAGATTTGGATTAGTTTATCTGAGAAGCTTCCAGCTGAGAGAGGATGATCCGCATGAACTCTGCATTCACCTGCATTCTAACAAACAAAACACAGCAATTTGTTCAGTTTATTACTACAAAAAAGAAATTCAGACAAAAATAAAAACACTTCATAACACGTTTACTGACGTTACTCTGCTGAAAAAGAGCTGACCATTGATTCTTAAATTCTGCAATCCTGGGCCTTTGCTCCACAATCTGCTGACGTCTGTGGGAAATTTTTATTTTTTTATTTTTGCTTTTATCACCTTTTTTTGTCACGCTTTTTCACTTCCCACAATAAAACAATTCTCTCCCTCCAAGCTCTCTGTGGATTCACCTTGATCTTCCACCACCTTCAAGGGTTCAGTAGTAAAACATCTACCTTTTTGCTGTACCTTTGGCTGAGAACGCATTTTGAAATACAGAATTTTGCTACAAATATCACATGGTGTCATGATGAAAATGTGATTCTGAGTGTCCTAACCGTGAGTCTAAATGCATTTAGGATCATTTTGGTACCATTTCTGCTTGGAGAATTTACACATCAAATCAATTTGGGTATTTTTTAATTTTCATTGTAAATTTGCAACTTATAAAGTGTTAAAATGTGTATGAAATGTGCATATTAAAACTACAGTTGGAAATGACAAATGTATATTATATAAAAGTAATTTTACTTATGCTTCAAACTTTGCAGATATGCTAATGTAAAATGTAAATGTAAATAGTGAAATCTATTATCATGTTGAAGATTGTATTTGAAATGGGATGTGTCTCCCTCTGTGCTTCCATACTACTGCATAGTGTGTATGATTTGAGTTGTGTATGTATGTATGTATGTATGTATGTATGTATGTATGTATTGTATGATTTGAGTTGATGCTGATTGGTCTGATATGGACAATGGATTCTTTGATTGCTTTTCCCTGTTTTCTGAGTGTTCACCAGAAGGGGGCGCATTTCACACACATTCCACACACGCTGATGAAGCAGCAGCAGCAGCATTTCGGTGTCCTGTGATTCTTAATGCTAATATTTTCCCCACCAGGTAATAAATACATCAACTCAATGTTGAATTTATTGTTGAGGTTTGGAAAAGGGGCTGAAATGTGGATATCGTTGTTCCGAGCATTAATGAGTTGTTGAAGTGAGTTTAAAAGTTTGTTCAGAGTTGAACTCCTACATCACGCTAGTCATGCTAAGGATGGAGACCACGTGGTGTTGGAAATAGCATGCTAACGCTAATAAGTCAATGTGTGTGTGTTTCTTCCAAATCATATCATTATTATGGGAAATGTTACAAATGCCTTTGTTTTAAAAATGGATGTATTGTTCCTACAAATATGCTGAATTATAGAAATGGATAATGCTGATATTTTCTTCCACCAGGCGGTGGCGCTACTACATAAATACACCATTAGACACGCAGGAGAAGAAAAAGTCCTGCCGCATTCAGAATCATCCAGCATTATTTTTCCCGCCTGTTCGTTTCTAAGGTAAATATTTTGATATCTTTATTATTTTACAATAAAAACCATGTGAAATAAGATCATTCAGACTGTAGAAATATACTAGAAATGATTTGGGTGGTAAAAGTGGAAAAAAAATATTAAAATCCTGTCAGGAGTTAGTCGCTATAGTCAGGGGAGACTATGCTAAGCTAACGGAGAACAATTACATATCAACTATTATTCATATAAACTCAATGCAGAAATATTAATGATTAAAAAAAGATTTAATGCTGGTTTTTAGGGTAAAATTGTGATATTTATTGTCTGTGTTTAATAATGTATCATATGTGTGAGGAAGAAAACTATTATTTTTTAGTTAAGTTTTAATAATTATATAATTATGAATAAATAAAGTAAAAAAATTGAGATTTTGGCCATTTAACAGTGTTTAACATGAGCTATATGTGCATTAAACCTAAATCAGGTCTTTTAACATTTTATGGGCATTTTTTTACATTTATAAATCAATTTTCTCTAAATGTGTGCATCATCTTTAATGTTCAGAGGAACATGTAATGATTTAACCTACACTTACAAATGCAGCAATCATTTTTTAATATTTTAATCATAAAATACTGATATTTAAGATCATAAAAAATAGAAGATAACCCAGCCATTAGGGAGGCACAAGCCAGTGCACTCTTAGTGCCGGTCTCAAGCCCGGGTAAATGGGGAGGGTTGCGTTAGGAAGGGCATCCAGCGTAAAACATGTGCCAAATCAAATATGCGGATCACAAATGAGAATTTCATACCGGATCGGTCGAGGCCCGGGTTAACAACGACCGCCACAGGTATCGTTAGCCGACAGGGTACCGGTGGAAATTGGGCTACTGTTGGCCGAAGGAGGAAAAGGAGAGGAGGAAGACGTCTACAGAGACGGCAGGGTAAGGAGCAGTGTAGGAGAGTGGAGGTTCGGGTTGGTACTTTAAATGTTGGTACTATGACGGGTAAAGGGAGAGAGGTAGCTGATATGATGGAGAGGAGAAAGGTAGATATGCTGTGTGTTCAGGAGACCAAGTGGAAAGGGAGTAAGGCCAGGAACATTGGAGGTGGATTTAAACTGTTTTATCATGGTGTGGATGGAAAGAGAAATGGTGTAGGGGTGATTCTGAAGGAAGAGTACAGTAAGAGTGTAGTGGAGGTGAAGAGAGTTTCTGATAGGGTGATGATCGTGAAGGTGGAAGTTGAAGGGATGATGATAAATGTCATCAGTGCCTATGCTCCACAAGTTGGCTGTGAGATGGAGGAGAAGGAAAGATTCTGGAGTGAATTAGATGAAGTGGTAGATGGTGTACCTAGGAAAGAACGGTTGGTGATTGGGGCGGACTTTAATGGGCATGTAGGTGAAGGGATCAGAGGTGACGAGGAGGTGATGGGTAGGTATGGTTTTAAGGAGAGGAATGTGGAAGGGCAGATGGTGGTAGATTTTGCTAAAAGGATGGAAATGGCAGTGGTGAACACTTATTTTAAGAAGAAGGAGGATCATAGGGTGACGTATAAGAGTGGAGGAAGGTGCACACAGGTGGACTATGTGCTATGCAGGAGATGCAACCTGAAGGAGATTGGCGACTGTAAGGTGTTGGCAGGGGACAGTGTAGCTAGACAGCATAGGATGGTGGTCTGTAGGCTGGTTTTGGAGGCGAAGAAGAAGAGGAGGAGAGTGAGGACTGAAAGGAGAATAAGATGGTGGAAACTGAAGGGAGAAGAGTGTAGTGTGAGGTTCAGGGAAGAGGTCAGGGAGAGGCTCAGTGGTGTTAAGGAGGTGTTGGATGATTGGGCAACTACTTCAGGAGTGATGAGGGAGGCAGCTAGAAAAGTACTTGGTGTGACATCTGGAAAGAGAAAGGAAGACAAGGAGACGTGGTGGTGGAATGAGGAAGTGCAGGAGAGCATAAGGAGAAAGAGGTTGGCAAAACAGAAGTGGGATAGACAGAGTGATGAGAAAAGTAGGCAGGAGTACAAGGAGATGCGGCAGCAGGTAAGAGGGATGTGGCGAAAGCCAAGGAAAAGGCATATGAGGAGCTGTATGAGAGGTTGGACACTAAGGAAGGAGAAAAGGATTTGTACCGATTGGCCAGGCAGAGGGACCGAGCTGGAAAGGATGTTCTGCAAGTTAGAGCAGTAAAGGATGGAGAGGAAAATGTGTTGACTAGTGAGGAGAGTGTGTTGAGAAGGTGGAGGGAGTATTTTGAGCAGCTGTTGAATGAGGAAAACCAGAGAGAGAGAAGGTTGGATGATGTGGAGTTGGTGAAGCAGGATGTAGATAGGATTAGTAAGGAGGAAGTGAGAGCAGCGATTAAGAGGATGAAGAGTGGAAAGTCGGTTGGACCAGATGACATACCGGTAGAAGCGTGGAGATGTTTAGGAGAGATGGCAGTGGAGTTTTTAACCAGATTGTTTAACAGGATTTTGGAAGGTGAGAAGATGCCTGAGGAATGGAGAAGAAGTGTGCTGGTACCGATCTTTAAGCATAAAGGAGATGTGCAGACCTGCAGTAACTACAGGGGTATTAAGTTGATCAGTCACACCATGAAGTTATGGGAAAGAGTAGTGGAAGCCAGGCTGAGAGAAGAGGTGACCATCTGTGAGCAACAGTATGGTTTCATGCCGAGGAAGAGCACCACAGATGCCTTATTTGCTTTGAGAATGTTGATGGAGAAGTATAGAGAAGGACAGAAGGAATTGCATTGTGTATTTGTGGATTTAGAGAAGGCGTACGACAGGGTGCCAAGAGAGGAGTTGTGGTATTGTATGAGGAGTCAGGTGTGTCAGAGAAGTATGTGAGGGTGGTGCAGGACATGTATGAGGACAGTGTGACGGCAGTGAAGTGTGCAGTAGGTACGACAGACTGGTTTAGAGTGAAGGTTGGACTGCATCAAGGATCGGCCCTGAGCCCTTTCCTGTTTGCAGTGGTGATGGACAGGTTGACGGTCGAGGTCAGACAGGAGTCTCCCTGGACTATGATGTTTGCGGATGATATTGTGATTTGTTGTGAGAGTAGGGAGCAGGTTGAGAAGAGCCTGGAGAGGTGGAGATATGCGCTGGAGAGAAGGGGAATGAAACTCAGTAGGAGTAAGACAGAATACATGTGTGTGAATGAGAGGGAGGGCAGTGGAGTGGTGCGGTTGCAGGGAGAAGAGCTTCAGAAGGTGGAGGAATTCAGGTACCTGGGGTCAACAGTGCAAAGTACTGGAGAGTGTGTTAGAGAAGTGAAGAAAAGAGTGCAGGCAGGGTGGAGTGGGTGGAGAAGAGTGACAGGAGTGATTTGTGATAGTAGGGTATCTGCGAAATTGAAAGGAAAAGTTTATAGGACTGTGGTGAGACCTGCGATGTTGTATGGATTAGAGACAGTGGCATTAAGTAAAAGACAGGAGGTGGAGCTGGAGGTAGCAGAGCTGAAGATGTTGAGGTTTTCGTTGGGAGTGACGAGGATGGATAAGATTAGAAATGAGTTTATTAGAGGGACAGCGCATGTAGGATGTTTTGGTGACAAGGTGAGGGAGGCGAGATTGAGATGGTTTGGACATGTGCAGAGGAGGGACATGAATTATATTGGTAGAAGAATGCTGAGGATGGAGCCACCAGGTAGGAGGAAAAGAGGAAGGCCAAGAAGGAGGTTCATGGATGTGGTGAGGGAAGACATGCAGGTAGTGGGTGTAAAAGAGGCAGATGTAGAGGACAGGGTGGTATGGAGACGGATGATCCGCTGTGGCGACCCCTAATGGGAGCAGCCGAAAGAAGAAGAAGAAGATAAAAAATAGAAGATACATTAAATGTAAAATAAAACCGCCAGTAGGTGGCAGCACGTCACTGTTAAAAGTGAGTCATTGTGATTGAACCGAATCATTTAAACGAGTGATTAATTCAAAAACGAAACACCATCATGTTGTTCAGAGACACAAAACAGTGCTGTGGATTTGTTTGGATTATTTTTGTTGGTGAAATCGACCAAAAACAGGCAACGTGGTGTCTAAAAGATAAATCTCTTAATATTAACTCTTTTTTCTTATATTCTAATTTCTTATTTATTAAACTGGTGTATAAAATCAATATCACATTTGTAATCGTGCTGATTTTTGTAGAAAAACGCAGCACTTTTTATGTGATATTCTTCTTTTTCTTCTTTCGGCTGCTCCCATTAGGGGTCGCCACAGCGATTCATCCGTCTCCATACCACCCTGTCCTCTACATCTGCCTCTTTCACATCAACTACCTGCATGTCTTCCTTCACCAAATCCATGAACCTTCTCCTTGGTCTTCCTCTTTTCCTCCTACCTGGTGGCTCCATCCTCAGCATTCTTCTACCAATATAATTCATGTCCCTACTCTGCACATGTCCAAACCATCTCAATCTCGCCTCCCTCACCTTGTCACCAAAACATCCTACATGCGCTCTCCCTCTAATAGAATCATTTCTAATCTTGTCCGTCCTCGTCAATCCCAACAAAAACCTTAACATTTTCAGCTCTGCTACCTCCAGCTCCACCTCTTGTCTTTTACTCAATGCCACTGTCTCTAAACCATACAACATCTCAGGTCTCACCACAGTCCTATAAACTTTCCCTTTCATTCTTGCAGATACACTACTATCACAAATCACTTCGGTCACTCTTCTCCACCCACTCCACCCTGCCTGCACTCTTTTCTTCACTTCTCTAACACACTCTCCATTACTTTGCTCTGTTGACATCAGGTACCTGAACTCCTCCACCTTCTCCACCTTTTCTTCCTGCAACCGCACCACTCCACTGCCCCCCCTCTCATTCACACACATGTACTCTGTCTTACTCCTACTGAGTTTCATTCCCCTTCTCTCCAGCGCTTATCTCCACCTCTCCAGGCTCTTCTAAACCTGCTCTCTACTCTCACCACAAATCACAATATCATCCGCAAACATCATAGTCCAGGGAGACTCCTGTCTGACCTCGTCCGTCAACCTGTCCATCACCACTGCAAACAGGAAAGGGCTCAGGGCCGATCCTTGATGCAGTCCAACCTTCACCCTGAACCAGTTTGTCGTTCCTACTGCACACTTTACTGCTGTCACACTGTCCTCATACATGTCCTGCACCACCATCACATAGTTCTCTGACACACCTGACTTCTTCATACAGTACCACAGCTCCTCTCTCAGCACCTGTCATACGCTTTCTCTAAATCCACAAATACGCAATGCAATTCCTTCTGTCATTCTCTATACTTCTCCATCAACATCCTTAAAGCAAATAAGGCATCTGTGGTGCTGTTCCCCTTCAGGAACTCGAGCTGCGTCGAAACGCTATGGGAACACCCCTGCATGACCGCGCTCTGAACCACGTGTGTAATCTGACCAATAGGCGTTTGGGACGTGACGTCTTCAGCGGGCGACATCGCGTAAACACGAAGCTACAAATGGCTGCGAGATGGACCAGATGCTAGCTTTCTGCTCGTTCAGGTAAGCGCTGTTTCGCTGTGTTTTTCTGATCGAGTGATGGCTGGCAGACAGAGTTTCCATAAGTGCGTTCATCCGTGTCCGCGTTTCATTACCGGTAAGGATTCGCATGATCGGTGCGTTGTTGACCTTGGAGTGGGGCATGCACAGTCGGCTCTCGAGGGAGTCGATTGCTCCCATTGTAGCCGCATGGCTATGCGCACGCTTCGCTCCCGGAGAGCGCTCTTTGAGAGGAGCTCTCTTCCTCGCGGCTCCGGTCCCGCTCTCGCCAAGGCAAAGTGGCGCCGGCGCTCGTGGGGCTTGCAGGCCGATTTAGCTGCGAGGTTGGAGTCGGATGAGTCCGCTTCAGCTTCGTCGGATGAATTGAGCTTCGGCTCTATTGGGGAAGCAGGCCCGATTGCTGCTTCTTCTCCCGGTACGAGCGGCGCGGCATTACATGTCTCTCTCTCCGAGAAGGGTGAGCTGATGGATGCTAGCGAGCCCGTGAAGTCCTCTCAGCCTGTGCTGTACGAGGAACTCCTCGAGGTCATGACACGAGCCGTTGCTAAGCTGGATCTAGCTTGGCCGCTGGAGCAGCAGAGACAGCGCGCACCCAGTAAGCTGGATGAGCGCTTTCTGCGTCCTGTGTCGCTTCCTCGGCACTGGGGCCTGCCATTTTTTTTTCCTGATCTCCATGCCGAGGTGTCCAGTTCTTGGGAAACCCCATACTCAGCGCGTGCTTCATCTCACCACTCCTCGCTTTACGCGAATGTGGTTGGGGCTAAGGCGTGCGGCTATGGGGCGATGCCGCGTGTCGAAGAGACGCTAGCCAGCTATCTCTCTCCTAGCGTGGCATCGTCGCTAAAGGCTCCAGTGTTCCCTACTAAACCGGTACGTGCTACATCGGCTTTAGTGGGGAAGGCTTACGCGGCAGCAGGTCAGGCTGCGGGATGTCTCCACACCATGGGTGTGTTACAGGCATACCAGGCTGATCTGCTGCGTGATTTGGATGAGGGACTTAGCTCCAGGGCCACTGACATTAAGGAGTTACGTCGCGCTGCAGACTTAACCCTTCGGGCCACAAAACACACGGCGCGGGCCGTTGGTCGGTCCAAGGCGGCCCTGGTAGCCACAGAGAGGCATCTGTGGCTCACCTTGTCCGACCTCCCGGACAAGGATCGAGCTGTGCACTTGAACGCACCGATGGCTCCTCCTGGCCTAGCCCAGAAATAGAGCGTCGCCACCCGGTCTCCGCGGGCAGGGCCTAAGGGTCCGAGGCGTCGCTCTGGGCCCAGAAAGGAGCAGGCTGACCTAAGGGTCACCCTCGCCTCCAGCAAACGGGCTGTGGTGCGGAAATCATGAAGATTTTTCGGTCGAGGGGGCGGTGTACGCCTCACGATACGGTGCCCGTCCCTCCCCCGCACCACCAGGAGGCTGGGCCGTGGACTCCGAGGATGTGCTTCAGAGCACGGCCGCCCTCCAGCAGGCGTCTTCCTCCAATTCCGCCCAAAGTCTCGGTACGGATGGGGAAGCCCCGCCGCCTCTTTCGAGGTGTCATCAGCTGCAGGGCCCCGCCCCAGCTGCTCTGAGTGGGTCAGAGGCCAGTCCCGAGGGGCTGGTTCCCCTGAGGAACTTTCTGGCAGCTTGGGAGGTGCTGCCAGGAGTCTCCTGGTGGGTCCTGCGGACGATAGAAGGGGCTTACGCAATACGCCTCTCCTCCCCGTTTCAATGGGATGTGTCCCACCCTGGTGGGTCCCGAGCAGGCTCTGGTCCTGGAACAGGAAGTGCGCACACTCCTGGGGAAGGGGGCCATCGAGGTGGTTTCCCCCTCGGTTCGAGAGTCAGGCTTCTACAGCCCGTACTTCGTTGTTCCGAAGAAGGATGGTGGGTTGCGTCCCATTCTAGATCTTTGCTCCTTGAACCGGAGATTCAGGTTCAGGATGCTCACCCTTAAGGGGGTCGTGACGCAAATCAGGTCCAGGGACTGGTTTGTCACTATAGATCTGAAGGACGCATACTTTCACATCTCCATCCTTTCTGCACACAGGAGGTTCCTGAGGTTTGCTTTCGGGGGCGTAGGAGAATGCGGTAAGGCCAACCACTCACTGTAAGGCAGTTCCAGAGGCTGCTAGGGCTAATGGCCGAGGCTACGTCTATACGCCTTTCCCCTGATCACTCTGCTCCTTGGAGTTCTGGAGAGAGTTCGCCGGGAGGGAGTCCGTCTCCTCCTGGTGGCGCCTCGATGGCCAAGCAAGCCATGGTTTGCGGATCTGGTATCCCTACTCGAGGGCCCTCCGTGGGAGATTCCTCCCAGGAGGGATCTTCTCTCTCAGGCAGACGGGACCCTGGTTCACCCCCGCCCGGAGTTGTGGAGGCTGTGGCTGTGGCCCCTGAGGGGGCACAGTTCGTAGCATCCGGTCTCTCTGCCGAGGTGGTAGAGACCATTCTCCACTCCAGAGCTCCCTCCACGAGGAGGTCGTACGCCACGCGGTGGCGACTGTTCACGTCTTGGTGCGAACACCGTGGCCTGGATCCTGTTAACTGCCCGGTTGGTTCAGTTCTGGAGTTCCTACAGGAACAGTTTGCCGCAGTCTGCTCACGAGTCCTCTGGCCTCCCCGCACCGCTTGGGGTTCAAGCACACTCCACCCGGAGTGTGGCGGCCTCTACGGCCTGGTCCGCTAGAGTCCCGCTCCAGGACACCTGTGACGCGGCGGGTTGGTCCACCCCGCTGACCTTCGGCAGGTTTTATGACCTTGACCTCAGAGCCACCCCGGGCTCCTCTGTCCTGCGTGCTGGTGTCGAGGCCCTCACTCTCTAGGCAGGGTCTGGTCAGTGTGGCGTGATTGGACACTCGTTCCCATAGTGTTTTAACGCAGCTCGAGTTCCTGACGGGGAACCTCTCTAGGTTACGATCGTAACCCTAGTTCCCCGAGGGAACGAGACGCTGCGTCTCCGTGCCACACTCCCTGCATCCCTGCGGTGCTTACCTTCTCTCGCAGGAGCTAGCGTCTGGTCCATCTCGCAGCCATTTGTAGCTTCCTGTTTACGCGTCAGATTACACACGTGGTTCAGAGCGCGGTCACGCAGGGGCGTTCCCATAGCGTTTCGACGCAGCGTCTCGTTCCCTCGGGGAACTAGGGTTACGATCACAGCCCGTTTGCTGTAATGACATTCCTCGGCATGAAACCATACTGTTGCTTACAGATGGTCACCTCTTCTCTCACCCTGGCTTCCACTACTCTTTCCCATAACTTTATGGTGTGACTGATCAACTTAATTCCCCTGTAGTTACTGCAGGTCTGCACATCTCCCTTATGCTTAGAGATCGGTACCAGCACACTCCTTCTTCATTCCTCAGGCATCCTCTCACCTCCCAGAATCTTGTTAAACAATCTGGGTAAAAACTCCACTGCCATCTCTTCTAAACATCTCCATGCTTCTACAGGTATGTCATCTGGTCCAACCGACTTTCCAGTCTTCATCCTCTTAATCGCTGCTCTCACTTCCTCCTTACTAATCCTATCCACATCTTGCTTCACTAACTCCACATCATCCAACCTTCTCTCTCTCTGATTTTCCTCATTCATCTGCTGCTCAAAATACTCCCTCCACTTTCTCAACACACTCTCCTCACTAGTGAACACATTTCCATCGCCATCCTTTATTGCTCTAACTTGCAGTACATCCTTCCCAGCTCGGTCCCTCTGCCTGGCCAATCGGTACAAATCCTTTTCTCCTCCCTTAGTGTTAAACCTCTCATACAGCTCCTCATATGCCTTTTCCTTGGCTTTCGCCACATCCCTCTTTACCTGCTGCCGCATCTCCTTGTACTCCTGCCTACTTTTCTCATCACTCTGTCGATCCCACTTTTGTTTTGCCAACCTCTTTCTCCATATGCTCTCCTGCACTTCTTTATTCCACCACCACGTCTCTTTGTCTACCTTTCTATTTCCAGATGTCACACCAAGTACTTTTCTAGCTGCCACCCTCTTCACTCCTGCAGTAGTTACCCAATCATCCAACACCTCTTCACACCACCGAGCCCTCTCTGACCTCTTCCCTGAACCTCACACTACACTCTTCTCCTTCAGCTTCCACCATCTTATTCTTCTTTCAGTCCTCACTCTCCTCCTTTCTTCTTTGCCTCCACAACCATCCTACAGACCACCATCCGATACTGTCCAGCTACACTGTCCCCTGCCAACACCTTACAGTCTCCAATCTCCTTCAGGTTGCATCTCCTACATAGAACATAGTCCACCTGTATGCACCTTCCTCCACTCTTATACGTCACCCTATGATCCTCCTTCTTCCTAAAATAAGTGTTCACCACTGCCATTTCCATCCTTTTAGCAAAATCTACCACCATCTGCCCTTCCACATTCCTCTCCTTAAAACCATACCTACCCATCACCTCCTCATCACCTCTGTTCCCTTCGCCTACATGCCCATTAAAGTCTGCCACAATCACCAATCGTTCTTTCCTAGGTAGACCATCTACCGCTTCATCTAATTCACTCCAGAATCTTTCCTTCTCCTCCATCTCACAACCGACTTGTGGAGCATAGGCACTGATGACATTTATCATCATCCCTTCAACTTCCACCTTCACGATCATCACCCTATCAGAAACTCTCTTTACCTCCACTACACTTTTACTGTACTCTTCCTTCAATATGCTGGATGCCCTTCCTAACGCATCCCTCCCCATTTATCCGGGCTTGGGACCGGCGCCGGCACCAAGAGTGCACTCCCTAATGGCTGGGTTTGAAATCATATATGATGATTGTACCAAAATATGCATTAAGCTATGCAATAAATAATCACTGAATTGTCCATGCCAACATTCTGAATCATGTAAAATAAATATACATATATCAAAAATGTGTACATACCAGAGGAATTTTCCATTGTAACGGAAACCTAAATATGTAAACTTTATATTCTTTAAATAATGAAATGAAAATAAAATCTCCCTTATCAAACTCAATACAACTGAACACACCTCTACCTAAATAGAGTAGTAATCACTTATAGTAAATAACTTATAAATATCTCACTGTCTATAGCCATTTCTCCACTATCGGGCCAAACCGTTCTCTTATGATGACCATTACGGGGCAATATATAGCTGAAATCATTCCTTACTGTTCTTAGAACTATTTGGCCCAATGGTGGAAAAAAGGTTTAGGTGTCTTTAAATGACAGGAAAGAAGAATGAACCAAATATTTTATGACAGCTTAACCTATTTCTTTTTAGCACTTGCCCAAACCGATACCTGTATTTTAGTATAGCTGTTATTTTAAAGGAATAATACAGTAGGGCTGAAGCATGTGCGTAAATCCCAGGGGGACGGAGGGACAAGTGTCCCCACCCATCCGAGGATTGTCCCCCCCACCAACAATTATTAAAAAATATCTCCCTCTCTATTGTGAAAAATATATGTATGTACCTTAATAATTGTGTAAGTAGAAAAAAAAAAATAAACGCAAAAAATGCATTTAGAAACAGTTGAGTTCCCCCTCCCCTTCTTTACAGTGGTTTGACCCACTGCCTGCTTTCCCAGTTCATCTCACCTACTCTACACACACGAGTCAGGTGTGTGTCTGCGGCTCAATTAATGTTCAACTCAATTAACTAGCGGATTTTATTCACTTTAAATAAAGCAATTCTCTTTAATGTAGTTGATGCAGACACATTCATAAATTAGTTGTGCAAAAATGCTGATTAGCAATGTAATTTTCCATGAATCTGCTCTATTAGCGATTAAAATATGACTTATCTAGTGAACGTTAGCTTGTTTACAATAGCTTGTAGCATAGTGCACTGACACTAACACACCAAAGCCGTTTCCCATGCAGTGTTTTATTGGGATAAACTTGGCATAATGTTAACTTAACATTAACGGTCACAATTAGCATATTGTTTATCTGTGCATTTACTAAATGAACACTGTGCTAGATTAATCTGTACATAAACATTAATCTACATTAAACTGTGCTACATCTAATCTGAACTGACCCCACTGTATTTTTTTGTATAATTAATTTCTATTCTGTTTTAAGTGTCTTAATTAATTTTAAATAAAAATTTAAACCTTTATTTAATTCCTTGTTTTGCTTGTCATTGAACCTGAGAAAAACTTTAAAAAAAACCATAATGACGCAGTCTCCATGCTACAATAATAATGATAAAAGCAAAGTTTTTCACTGTGGGGACACTGTGTCTTTATAAGTACAATTTGACTATTATTTGTGTCCCCTTCAAAAATTGCTCATGAGAAATTATATATTTATTGTCCCCCCCTACTCTTAAATGAAATTTACGCCCATGGGCTGAAGATTTTGGCCACATTGTTCTGTAAATTATTGGTCATCAATATGGATACTAATATTCCATATCGGGGCACCCCAGTGTCCCTGTAATAATTGAAGTCCTTATAATCAAAGGTTTTGTCAAACTTACAACACACAGAATCTTTATTCAACTTAAACATTAAGAAAATCTCCTTATGGGTCCTGGTAAAACAGGTATAGGCTACATGTAGCCAGTAACGCTATCAATAGCATACACGGTTATGGACAAATTGTTAGGTTCGCTATAAGAGGGCAAGAAACAGAGAATGCACTTTAATATTTAGACAGACCAGGATGTAAATCAAGATGGTTTTAATTTACTTATAAGAAAAAGGTTTAAATGGATGTACATGTAAAATGTAAAACAATGAAATAAAATGACAATGAAACAATAAAGAGTATAACACAAAAAATAGTTTTTCCCTTCTTTCCTTTAAAGAAACTTTAACATTATTTGTATTATATTTGCTATATTTAATATCAGTTTGCTTTAAATTAATTAAAACTTGATGTTGCTTTATAATCTCATTTTTTATTGCGCTTTGTTTCTAATGAAATTGGTTAAATTAGAACCTTTAATCCACAAAGAAATATATGATTTCAGATACACAAAACAGATCACATAAAAAAAATAAAGATATACATGAAAATAATTCAAAACTTGTCAATAGTTCTCCCATGGAACAAGTTTATACGCATGTGCATAAGAAAAATAGTCCTCTGAATCCAAATGACAAATCCAATAGATGCAAAAGTATTGGTATGATGTGTGCGATTGTTTGAGGTGTAAGTGTTCAATAGTGCAACAAAAAATTCTGTGCAATGAGGTATTTAGTGAGAAATACCAACAAAGCTGGATGAATACCACTCGCGAGAGATAAGGCACGGATCACTTGATGAATCGTGAATTCTCTTCTTTTTGTCTCTTTTAGGGTTCTCAAACTGGGAGGCTCGCCATCTCAGGTACAGCTTTTCCTAGCTCTCACAAAAAAACCTGACCTGTTTATACAAACAGCGCCATGAACATTGCAGACAATTAATGTATTTTAAACTCAACATATCGTAAGTACAGTAAATCAACTGGGTGAAAAATACTATTTTAACACTTTGTCACTCAATACATAAGCAAACATTTACATAAATGATAATCATTTATACATACATAAGTATTGTAAAGCATTGTAAAGCTCTTCAGAAATGCAATGCATACAGCCACAGTACATCACACATTCCAACTAGACAAATAAATGCATAAAAACTCACATAAAACACTTTTGAACTTGAATAAACTCAAACACTTAATTTCAGAGAACTAAACATCATTACTTTGAAACCAAATCCGGGGGGATTTCAACTCAATTAATCACTTTCGGGTGCTACTGGATCCACAATCGACTATCATCCACTTCAATATCATCAACATTTTTTTATACAAGAGTTATAACATCATACAACATTATTTATGCATATTAAACTAGGATGATTGTCATATTTTCCTTTTAATCCGCTTTAAAAACACCTGCAAACTGCGAAGCGCATGCTTTCCGTGTGATTACATAAATAAAATATCGTTAGCGTTTTTATTTATTTATTTATTTTTTAAACTACTTTTTCTTGTTCATAGTACAACAGAACAACTTTTATAACGCATTATATTACTTTTGTTAGCGTTTTCAGTGAAAATATAATTATTGCTAATTTTTTTTCTTTTTATCAGCTCAATTCTGACCTGTTACATACACAGAACCTAACATTGAACAAGAATGAATAAAAGCTATTATCTAAATCTAAATCTTGTATGACTGCAGATCATTACATCATGAGTATCATGATTTGTGTATCTATAATGTCAAATATATAGGAATCATAGCTAATCTGTGATCCACACAAACCAAGGCCCCATGGTTAAAAACACGGGATTCTTAAATTAATTCCAAAGTTTAATATTTTTAGAGTAAAAGTTCATTGGCATGTAACTTTAAGTTCTGTCAGTTTAAACATTCATGTGATTTTTAAACCTTTAGAGCACAAGAAGACCCAATAGAAAAAAACATTATTTTAACTACAAAATAATTCAATTTTCATTAATGTCTATTTGAGCTTGAACAGATAGATGCAAATCTTTTGGAAAAATAGCAGTGTCAGCAAATATCATTTAAACACAGTCACATATGTCTTTAGTGAATATAAACAACTGAGAGAAAACGCATGTGTAACAGAATATTGGACATTAGCTCTTAATGTGAAATCAGCCTGAATAATGACCATACAGCAGTTTGTTATTATAAGCAAATACAAAAAGTACATCAGTTATGTAGCTTTAACAATGGTTATGTTAATTTATGCAGTTATTTTACAGTTGATTACCATAATTTTTTGACTATAAGATGCTACTTTTTTCCCATGCTTTGAACCCTGCAGCTTAAACAATGAAGCGGCTAATTTATGGATTTTCCTGGGTTATTCACGGTTTCACATGCTTCAAGCCAAAAACTTGAACCCCATAACATTAGACCAATGAAATTGCCGCACGGGTTCAGGTGAACCAATGAAACTCTTTATATTTAATCAGTGAACAATTACTTCTTGGTAGGCTACTGTTTAGATACAAGCCGTGTAACAGACTCTGACTTTCATTAAAGCCTGGGTAAAGTTCATTAGTTTCAATGTAGACACCTGCGGCTTATAGACAGGTGCAGCGTATTTATGTTCAAAATCAAAATCTTTGTCAAATTCAGTGGGTGCGGCTTAAATTTGGGTGCGCTTAATAGTCCGGAAATTACGGTATTCACTTTCTGAATGCTGCTAATTAGACTTTAACTAATGCTTATTTCATTAGTATATGTTCTACTGCATTTATCATTGCCTGTAATTTGGTTTATTATCTGTGCAGAGGCACTTCCCCTCCAAGATCACACCAATCATTCCAGAATTATTCATACTTTACAAATAGAGCTATTTAAGTCATCTGGTAAAAACTTATTCATATTGCAATATATTCTAATAAAAACACTATCATTTTTTTTCTTTTATACATTTTGTGCAGCCCTGTTACCTTGCTTAACACTTAACCTTTATTATTACTTTTAAAAGTACTGGATACAGTTTTGTTAAACAGTTTTACATAAACATAGACAACTCACGTTTTAAAACCATTGATGAATCTGCCCTCAAGCCCATCTTTCTTTCTTGTGAAGGCAAAAATGTATGGCCTCCTCCAGTGGGGTTTGGTCTTTCTCATTCGCTGTTTTACTGCAGCTATGATTTGATGTGCCTGTCTGCTGTTATAGAAAAAAATGCCCTAAGAAAATAAGAAACATTTAAATTGTCACATTATTCAGAAAGTCTGTTTTTAACAAAAACATTAAGACTGACATTTCAGCAGATTAGTAGAGTATTTTTTGTTAGTGTGCAGTAATCAGAGCACATATTTCATATATTTTGTATCTTAATGTTTTTTTAAGTACTACAGCACTGTAGCATTATATATGAACAAAAGTATTTGAACACTTTAACACACTCTTTCACATATGGCCTTAACCAGCCATATGTGGTTCTTTACAAACGTTATTCTGTTTTGGATGCCGTAGCAATACATTAAAATATATTTTTTCTTCTATTGACAAATACGCAATTGTGCCTTTCAAAAAGCCAGGCATGAGTCAGAAGATCCACAGTGTGGTCTTCTCAGGTGCTGAGTCTATTCCCGGTCCCAAACATGAATGCATACGCTTCACTACATTTCTAAAATTACATTAAATAATAAATTATGTAAATAACAAATGAACGTGGTTTAAAAGATAGATAAATAAAAATTGTAATTAACTGTCAGATTGAGTAGTACGGTGTTTTTATGCAAATTCTACCTGAGCTAACCGGTCATGTTTCATGTTTCCCATTCCTCTAAATAAATAATTGATTGTAGCTCCGCCAACCGGATGCCCATCTTATTTTCGCGCTTTCCTGCCGAAATGTGCCGATTTGCCTAATCACAGGCCTGGAAACTTACACTTGTGTAAAAATGACATTTTTGATAACACAGGTGCATGACTAGGACTCGCCTATAGGGGCAAACTCAGGGATACACTGTAAAAGTAAAAAAATCATTTTTTTGTGGTATGTAAGGACAAGTCCCGAAACTTTCAACAAATGCTCCTGGGACATAGTACAAGCGTCTACAGTGCAGGATCTACAAGGACATGGCCTCTGTCCCTGTAAACCGAAATGCCCCTACAAACTAAACTTATTGAGTCAAGAGAATACTTGAGTGCTCTACACAGGTCAATGATTAACAAGCAATAACATTCTATTGAGTGAAGGTGAGTGCATGTGTGCTTGTGTGTTTATAAATGAGTTTGTGCGCTCGATAGTGTGTGTTTGTGTGTGTGTGTATGTGTAGAGAGAAAATATATACACCCCAGAAATGAAAGCAAAGCTGCTGTAATTAAAGCATGTGAAATTTTTCATTAAAATTGACAAACAGGTAACTCAATGATCCAATGTTTAACACTTAGGGGATACACACGTTCCTGAAAATAATAAATGTTGTGCTTTAATAGCTTTAGAATGGGCAGTTTTTATCTAAATATGGTCCCCTTCCACGGAGACTGCCATGTTCCTATGGTACCCCACAACAGAAAAACAAACACAGGCTCTGGATAGGAGCACTCAATTTTTCTCATCTGCCACAGAAGTTCTACTGCTATTAAATTAGACTGGTCCAAGATGGTGGTGTGGCAGTAGCTCACAGCGGCTGCTCTGGACCCAAAATGGTTTCACTTTGTAGCCCACCTTATGCAACATATGTTCATCGGAGCAACCGGTGTTCCTGTGTACCACTGTTGAACATTTTAGGAACAACCACAACAACACAATAAATAATGTTCTGTGGCAGAAGCTACACGACATCTGCATGCTTTGAGAACCAGGCCTCCAGACCTCGCATCACCTGCGGTAGACGGACGGAGGTGGGGGAGTTGAAAGCGCTGTGCGAAGAAGCGAAAGCACAGAAAGCAAGCTAAAAGCTAACCCTAGCCTGCCTGCTCTACCATCTCTCCTGCTGGCAAATCCAAAGCTCCCTGGACAATAAATTGGATTATATCAGACTCCAAGCTACTCGGCATGAGTACAGACACTGCTGCGTCTTTGTGTTCACTGAGATGTGGCTGAGCGACAGAGTTCCGGACGCCGCCATTCAACTGGATGGGCTAGCTGCGTTTCCACAAAATGCAGCTCTGTGCAGTAAGACTCGTTGCAGCGGTCTGTATGTTTACATCAACACGGAATGGTGTAAGAATTCTGTCCTCGTTTCCACCTACTGTTCATAGCTGTTGGAGTTTATGGTTGTGAGATGTAGATCTTTTTATTTACCCTGGGAATTTATCACCACTATTGTGCTAGAAGTGTACATTACACCTAGTGCCTAATGCTAAGGAAGTGCTCAGCGTACTCTATAGGACCATTAGCGAACTTCAAAACACACATCCTGACCGATTGTCTATTATCACCGGAGATTTCAACCATGCAAATCTCAGGACTGCGCTTCCTAAATTTCACCAGAATGTGGACTTTGCAGCCAGAGTAGAAAACATGCTGGATGTAGTTTACACAAACATCCAGGCGCATACCAGGCGCATACTCAAGATAGAGTGTGCTTTAGCTCTATCTTGAATTTACTCTCTTCTGGTAAGGTAGGATTCTAACTTTGTATATCTATTTAACTCAGTTGATTCTAGAGTGTTGGTCTGTGCTTATTAGCTTGGTCAGGTGATTAATCAAGAGTAGTTTCAGTCTCACTTGAGGTGTGAATTGTGGGCAGGGCTTACTCACTTATATTGAAGGCGCTCCGTACAGACCATAGTCTGTAGCGGTAGTAGGTAGTCCCCACAAGTAGGTAACCCCCTTAAAGTCAGTAACTCTTAGTGTTATTTAGAAAGTCCTATTTATACTCTTTCTTACTTTAAAAAAACACATTGATCTCAAACTGGGAGATTAGTCATGTGCCTCAAACCCATCTCTGTAGTAGTCTCTTACAGACACAGACGTTGCTATCCACAGAACAGATGTCACATCGCCAGTAACCTCATCTACCCTTCCCTGTTGTCTCAATCTCAAACAGCGGTGGTAGGTGGGCTCTGGAATTGTCAGTCTGCTGTAAGGAAAGCTGACTTTATCACAGGCTTGGCTTCCCACTACACATTTGACTTTCTGGCACTTACTGAGACCTGGATATCCCCACAGAACACTGCTACACCAGCTGCTCTGTCTTCTGCCTATGCTTTCTCTCATTCACCAAGAGAAATTGGCAGAGGTGGTGGTACAGGTCTACTTTTATCACGGAGATGGTGTTTTACACCTCTCCCTTTGTCTCATTTAACCATGTCGTCTTTTGAATTTCATGCAGTTTTAGTTACCTCTCCAATCAACTTTTTCATCGTCATCTACAGCCCTCCTGGTCCCCTTGGGGACTTCCTAGAAGAGATGGACACGCTCCTCAGTACTTTCCCCTCTGACGGCACCCCTCTGACAGTTCTTGGTGACTTCAACCTCCCATCCGACAAACTTCAGTCATCTTGCCTCTTGCCTTTTCTGAATACCATTTCTGAATACCTTCTTCCTTGACATTTAACAGCTGCCCTCCAACACACAAGAGAAATGTCCTGGACCTGGTTTTCACCGTCCTACTCCAGCTACAGACATAACTGCCACTCCACTTCCAATCTCTGATCATCACCTGGTTTCCTTTTTTAATCACTCTTCCTATTCAACCTAAAAATAATTTACATGTCTCTCTATCTGTCCTAACCTTCACTCTATCTCTCCCTCCTCTGTAACTTCATCTACTTCTTCAAAAGTCCGTAATCATCACGAGGTGGGACGTGACTGGAGCTGGCCAAACCTCAGGGTGTCTCCGGATGGGGAGAGAAAGAGAAGCAGTGGAGAGGAATTAGCGTAGCTGCTGTTTGATATTAACAGCACAAGTTGATAATGTGCATGTGATCAGATGTTCTGGAGCACAAGGTTATGATGCGATGTGTGTTATGTGTAGGCTTTGCTAAAAAGATATGTTTTTAATCTACACTTAAACTGGGTGAGTGTGTCTGAGCCCGAACACTGTCAGGAAGACTATTCCAGAGTTTAGGAGCTAAATGTGAAAATGCTCTACCACCTTTAGTGGACTTTGCTATTCTAGGAACTACTAGAAGCCCGGAGTTTTTAAGATCTCAGGGAGCGTGGCGGATTGTAGCGTGTTAAAAGACTGGATAGATACATGGGAGCCAAACCATTTAGTGCTTTATAAGTAAGAAGTAATAGTTTGTAGTCTATTCGAAACTTAACAGGAAGCCAATGTAGGGACGATAAGATCGGGGTTATGATTAAGCCAAACAAATTTGTTATGTGGCAAATGCAATTCCCCGATAAACCAGGGGCACGAGATTTGGACGTTTGGGAAGCTGCAATCAACAGTGATTTCATCAACTTGGGAAGTACACGTTAACAGTGACCAGCTACATTGGCAAGTGCATTGATGGCGTAACTATCTACAAGACCATTACCACATGCTCCAACTAGAAGCCTTGGATGACCACCAAGGTGCGTGCGCTGCTAAAATCCAGAGCCTCTGCCTTTAGAGCAGGGGACAAGACAGCCTTAAAGACAGCTAGGGCCAAACTGTCCTGTGCCATTACAGAGGCGAAGTGCGCACACGGCAAGAGAATCCACAGCCACTTCCAAGACAGCGGAGACACCCAGCGCATGTGGCAGGGCATCCAGGAGATTACAAACTATAAGAAAACTTCACCTGCTTGTGCCGTAAAGCCTCCCTCCCAGATGTACTGAACGACTTCTATGCACAGTTTGAAATGCAGAACAACATGGTGGCGAGGAAACCCATCCCTGCTCAGAGTGACCAGGTGCTTGACTAACCACAGCTGAAGTGAGGAAAAACTCTATGCTCTAGAGCAGGGTGGCCAACCGCGGCTCGCGAGCCGCATGCGGCTCTTTGGCTGGTTTCATGCGGCTCTTACGTTCATATCGATTTTTTGTTTTGATTTGTAATGTGCGTGTTCGCTTTGCTTAAGTCAATACGGTATTTTTAAGACTTAAATGAGCTTGCCCCTACTGGGAACTTTCGGTATATCAGACCTTGGCATGAGGCCAATCATAAATTACAGCAATGCACCGAGAATTTTCGGAAATACCTAAATCACCGAAACAACACGACAGAAACACAATTGTAATGACGCAATAAAAAAGCGCAGCAGCACACGGTTATCTGGATAAGAGCAACATGTCTGCAGTGTGCGGAGAGCGATTTGCAAAACATGCAATGCTAAAATTTCAAGAGGGGGAGGGGGGGGGTGTATCTGCAAAGAGTTTCTTCAAGTCGGGTTTAATGTATTACCTGAATCCAAACATCCCGATTGCCATTTTAAATATTAGAAGAACGCGACGCAGAAAGTAAAGTCAATCCGAGCATGCGCACTCCGTCTGTAGAGGACGCTTTGAAAAGGCAGTAAAGTTTCCAGTGATGGTGCCGAGGCAAAAGGCATAACACAAAAAATTATGGATTTCAGCCACTTCCAAGACAATTTTCGGTGCAGCCCTAAAATTTATCGTTGGTGTGGCCCTCTGACACAATTCAGGTTTCTCATGTGGCCCTTGTAAAAATTAAATGCCCACCCTGCGGTATATTCATCTCACCGCACATGCGCCATTTGACGAAAATACCGTATTAAACTCAAGCGAAGTGAACACCCACATAAAAAAAACACCAAGTCCTTGTTTTCTACCTTGAAACACGTGAAATCAAAGCATCGATTTGTTCTGACTGACACCCATGTGAAAGAATTGCTTCGAGTGGCAACAACAGAATACGAGGCAGATTGAAGGGGATTGTTCAAGGCAAGGATGCCAAAAGTCCCACTAAGTGCACACAATGTTCATTGTTGAAAATGACTGTCCTGTGGTCTTAGAACTGTAAGAGTAAATTTCTGTCATTATGTTGGTGTGTGACATTTACAATAAATCTAGCTGAGCAGAGGTGTGTGAGTGTGTGTGTGTGTGTGTAAGAGGAAGGGATGGGTGATGTTCATGTGTGCCCATGTGTATGATGTGGCTCTTTGCGGTAACACAGTCAAAAATGTGGCTCTCGGTTTTTGACTGGTTGGCCACCCCTGCTCTAGAGTTAACGCACGAAAGTCTGCTGGACTGGTTGTGTTCTGAGCCCCCTGCTCTACCCACTGTACACATAGGACTGTGTGGCCACTTCCAACTCCACCACTATCATCAAGTTTGCTGACGACACTGTTGTGGTGGGCCGGATCTCCAACAACGACGAGACGGCCTACCTACAGGAGGTTAAAAACCTGGTGAGATGGTGCCAGGTGAACAACCTTCTCCTGAACGTCAGCAAGACCAAGGAGTTGATCGTGGACTTCAGCACGAAGCAGGAGCGGTCATAACGAACACTAAACATCAACGGGACCCCAGTGGAGAGAGTGGACAGTTTCCGGTACCTTGGTGTTCACATCACACAGGACCTGTCTTGGTCCTGTCACATCAACACCCTGGTGAAGAAGGCCCGGCAACGTGTGTACCATCTGAGATGCTTAAGGAACTTTAAACTTCCCTCTCAGGTGCTAAAGACTTTCTACACCTGCACCATTGGGAGCGTTCTGATGGGTAGCATCACTTCCTGTTTCGGGAACAGTACCATGCAGGACAGGCAAGCCCTCCAGAGGGTGGTGCGTTCAGCTGAACATACCATCCACACCGAGCTCCCTGACCTGCAGGAAATCTACAGCACGCGGTGCCGGACCAGAGCCAGGAAGATTGTGAAGGACCTCAGCCATCCCAACAATGGACTTTTTTCTTTGTTGCATTTGGTTAAACGCTTCGGCCCCCTGAAAGCCAACACAGAGAGAGAGCTTCTTCCTGCAGGCCATTTGGAGTTTAAACCAGGAAACACCCAGGATCTAAAAGCTGGTCCACTCTCTCCATCGCCACACTTTTAAGCAATATTTTTCTTTTCGCACTACAACACTTTCTCTGGACTGTTACTTTAACTGTGGACTTGCACAGCACAGTGCACTTTATACCACACCACACCACACATTCACTTTAAGGACAATCACATCAACCATCTTATGTGATTATTGTTTACTGTCATAAGCATACCTTGTATTCATAAGCATACCTTGTATTTTTATATATCTTTACATAGTTTATACTCCTTATTTTTCTGCCTTTTTTCTTTGTATTATTTTTCTCCCCATCCTATTCCCTCATGCCAGACAGTCATATAAAGCATTTCACTGCATGTCCTATTCTGTATGTATGTGGGTGTATGTGACAAATAAAATTTAATTTGATTTGCTCAGTTATGAGCCTTGTAAATTACCTGGACACTGGTTTGAGCACAATGAGAAGAATAGCAACGGAGGCTGAGGATCAGTGGTAATGACGTCCACTATCCAAACTTCCTTTCTTTGTTTCTTTGTTTCTTTCAAATGTATTATTATTATTATTATTATTATTATTAATAAAATAGCACTCACATTGGATACATACAACACCTAAACTTAACTGACACAAAACAATAAAGTAAACACACAACCAGAATACAAAACACAGTGATAGTCTACTAAAATAGTTCAGCATAAACAAATTAACAAAATAAATCTAAACAGATAACAAATAATAAACAATTAAAAAAGATAAAAATGTAAGTTTCAGAAAATAATCAGGAGGTAGCCCTTACAGCTACAGAAACATTTTTTTTCTTACTAGTACAGCTGTTTTAGCAGCTGTCTTATAAACTGCTGAGCGAAGATAATCATAAAATAGATTTAGAATACTAAAAACCCTTTACATATACACATTTATGAAATACCAAATACCATCCAACTCCTTTGACCCTGATTTCCAAATAAAAAACACTACATTAATTATTTTAAAAATAAAAATGGTGGTGTAAACAGAGAAAATAATCACATTCCAAAAAAATAAATGTGATATTGTTTATTAGAATTACAAAAAAGCAAAAAAAAGTTTTATATACATTTGTATTCATTAATACACATCTGATCCCACAAAAAAAATATATTTCTCACAATCAAAACAGAAACAATTAAAAATGATCATAACGTCATATTGTTGAAATATCAAGCACACTTTTGTGTTTATGTGTTGAGAAAAGATGAGGATGTCATTAAAAGAGTATTGGTGGCTCATAGACTCATGGACTCATAGGTTCTGTAGTATTTACCAAACCAATTGAAAAACACTATTTCTCAGAATAGAAACGGCATTTAGAAGCGATGGCCGAAGCACAAATCTGCAGTCTTGTTAATTACCCAGGAGAAAATATTTACTGTATTGTGACTGGAAGGAACCACTGATGATGGTTTATAATAACAAGTAGCTTACAGAATATAAAGCAAAAAATACAAGAAAAACATCTGATTAAATGTTGAGTAAAAGTGCTTGAAGATTAAAATATGAATGAAAAATTGGGAGAAAAAAAACAATACAGCGTCTGTGGTGCCCAGTGGCAGAAAGAAAAAATGTGGCAAAGGCAAGAAAGATACTCCGTATTGAAATACATCAGATGGAAGAGTGTCACGAAAAATAGGGAAACTTCGTGTCCATGAACACAAATCAATAGATACAATTTCATGACTATATCATGAAATGCCGTGAGACTGGGTTGGTAATTTGGTTTGTATTGGGTTGGTTCAGAAGCCTCTTGAGCTCCAGACAGCCTGCCTTGTTCCTGCTAAGCCTGGCCTGGAGAGGTATCCGTATTGTATATGTGTGTGGGGGTAAAGTATTTTTTTTGTGTTTCTTTTTTTTTCTAATAAAGTAGATATTTTTTGTAAAGATTCCCACGCCTCATCCCTTATTGTTCTCTCCCCTTAAATGGTAAAACTTACCTGTGTGCCCTTAATGTGGATTATTTCCCTGGTGATCCAACAGGGCGGCGCAGTCTGATTAAATCAAATTAATTCTTTTTTCTCTATTACTGTTCTTGCACTTCCTTTGCCTCCTTTTTCCCTAAACTGTCAGAAGATTTCAGTTAATGATAAAATAAAATGAAAAGGACAGTGGGAAAGAGAACACAAGGGAAGACAACAATAATATTATACAATAACAGTTTAACACCTTATCAGATTGAGGACACAGTTATCACCTAGATAAGAATAGAGCATTCAGGTGTAAATTATTCACTACATATCAGAAAACACAAAATTATATTGGTGAAAATGAGTCAGGAGGAAAATGTAGTCAGGAGGAGGCAGTGGAATGAGATCGCCATCACTATAAAACAGATCTAAACTTTAAAACTACAGTATGGTTGTGATGAACTTCTCAAAGCAAACTCTCTTTAAAAATGGTCCAGGAAAAGGAAGAGTACATTCAACAGAAAGAAGTTAACTAAGATTAACACTTGCATGGATTTACAGAATTTATTCGAAAAACCACCTTTTCCTTTTCCCTAAACAATCCAGTAATTGGATCCAACAAAATCCACTATTTTGTTTGTGTTCTTTAACTGTACTTACTTTGTAAATGACTTTATGCCTCGTTACATTTGAAATGTACTAAACAGATCCACTGTTTTAGTTTAGTGACAATGGATAATTTGGTGTTCTATAGACTCTAATATTCATGCAATACAGTTTCTATTTTATTCCTGAGGAAAGATGTAGTGATTAGTTGTTGTTCCTGTTATTGTTCTCTAAATGGCAGTAGAACCAAACATACAAGTAGCAGATACATAAGAATAAAAACAGAACTTAAAGGTGTAGAGAAGCTTAAGCTCATGTTGAATCTGAGTGATAAAGAAATAAAGAAGCTACACACCAGTTCATCCATGTTTCTGTTCAGAGTGTTTATTTAATAAACTTCACACAGATCAGATCAACAGTAGGAGACATTTATAAAGTTAATATTTCAACCGTTATATAACTTCATCTGATTGTAATGTATGTTATGAAGCTTAACTGAGATGATTCCTTAATGCTACCAAACCCCAGTACTTTTGTAGGAAACCCCTGTAGGTTTCTGACCATTTTTCCAGTACAGGAGCTTTGGGTGGTGTACAGGGTCTGCATGGACCCTCTAAAATAGTTTTGAAGGAACAATATAAACCTTTTTTGTGTATGAACACAAATCTGATATAATAAAATATATATATATATGATAAGAAAAGTAAAAAATACAAGATTTATCACAAATATTCACATAATTAACCAAACTAGACTTTTGTATCAGCATAAAGACTTCTGTACTTCTGAACTCTGTACTCTGATTTAATTCTACAGTATGGAGTGATAATACATTATACAAATTACATTTTAATTACATTTTAAACAATTATTATCATAAAATACATTACATGTTGATCATGTTTCTCCGTGTGTGAGACTCAGATCAGATCCTGTAATAAAGGAGAGAAGAGTAAAATGATCAGATTTTTATTACAATCTTCATAATCAGTATTTACACTCTACAGAAATGTAGAACCTGCATACAAATGAACAGTAACTCAGTAACTCACTGTAGTGTCTCCAGTTTACAGTGTGGATCCTTCAGTAGATCAGAGAGCAGCTTCACTCCTGATTCTCCTGCTTTATTGTGTTTCAGATTCAGTTCTCTCAGGTGTGATGAGGTGTTTGACCTCAGAGCTGAAACCAGAGCAGCACAACCTTCACCTGTAATACTGCAGTGTTCCAACCTGTAGAGAGATCAACAATTATAGATCAGCAACTTACTGCATTTATAAATCTGTAAAACTATAGCAGTTCATGAAACTCCAGATCTACAAATAAAATCTACACATCTATTTTAGTGTTTGATTTTTATGAATGTGGAAAACTACAGCAGTTGTTGCTTCTTTATTTTAATTGTGCTTCAGGACACACAACATTTTATTCATCTAAAACAGCCATATGACAGAAATGCAGGATCTACAGTGTGTAAGTGATGATCTGACCTCAGTATCTCCAGTGTACAGTGTGGATTCTCCAGTCCAGCAGAGAGCAGCTTCACTCCTGAATCCTGCAGTTTATTTACACTCAGGTCCAGTTCTCTCAGACTGGAGGAGTTTGAACTGAGAACTGAGGACAGAATTCTACAGCTTTCTCTGTGAGATTACACTCACACATCCTGGGAGAGAAATGATGATAAATCAAAACACTGATATCTCACACACACACACACACACACACACACACACACACACACACACACACACACACACACACACACACACACACACACATGCACACACACCTTGGTAGAGAAATTATAATACAACAATGATCTCTCTCTCTCTCTCACTCTTTCTTTGCACATGCGTGGGCGGAAAGTGAGAATGGCATGTAGATCATTAGACCGGTTAACGTGTTGTCAAACTTTTTTCGCAATAATTTTCCGTAAAATATCTTATAGGAGTGGGTGGTGTGTGTGAGTGTAGAGGAGTGTGTGTTAGTGGTTTGGAAATATTTAACAACATATACCTAATTCGTGTCTCCAGGCTATTAGGCTTAAAGACTGGTCTGATTTTAATGAACTAGGAATACAGTATGCATACTTTTTATCATCAGCAAAATTAAACTGGGGAATAAGTTAAGAAATTATAGTTGGGGAGGTGGGGAGCCTACATTTCCAAGAGGCCTGGTGTGGAAAAAAGTTGGTATTAAATACTTGGTTGTCTACCTGGGGAGTAATGAGTTTTTAAATTAAAACTAGGGAAGCACTGTAGAGCAACTGTAAAGGGCAGACTGAACAGGTGGAAGTGGTGGTTTTCAAAGATGTCCTACTAGGGCGAACGCTGGTAATCAACAACCTGGATGGGTTGTCTCCCTGGCACAAGCTGGCATGCATGGATCCACCGCCGTACCTGCTAGTGAACACCAGGCCCTGCTTGTCGACTTCTTCTGGGATGGTCTGGATTCCGCAGAGTGTACTCCATCTACCCAAAGAGGAAATGGGCCAGAGGCTGGATCAACTCGCCAGCAGAACTGTAGGTAAAAGGCTGTATCCAGAGACTCCTAACAGGGCCCAGGAACCTGATATTGAGAACAGCAGCCAGTGGACTTTTGCACATAGTGGAAGGACAGGACAGAACTTTGTTTTTAACGGCTGCAGAACACTACACTGGCTGCTGGAGAAGCCCCGGGTCCACAGGAGTTGTCTGGACATCTCCGGTGTGACCACCCTCACACTGTCCAGAACATCGCAGAGACAGACCTGTCATTAGGAGAGGACCTGTCAACATGTATGGGATTCCAGTCCTTGTGTGTCATCAATCAGCTCATATTTCTCTAGAGGTCCACCCTAACAGCAGAGGAGCGTGTTCAGCTGAAGGACTATAAAATCGGTGAGACCGGTCCTGCAGAGGAGGAATCCTTTCCCCAGCTGGACATCAATGCCGATCTAGACAGGTGTGGAGGTTGCCCTCCTGGAGTGCAGGGGTGAAGGGGAGATGAACTTTGGGACAGTTTCAGGGAAGCTGCTCTACAGGGCCTCAGTTTAAGTTTTAAATAAGATCAAACTGAGAGGGAGGGTGGACACCCAGTGGAGAAATGTACTGATGTAATGATGATGATAAACCAGAGTGGAGACACTGTACAAACTACCATTAACCAAACATCTGCAGACCTCCAGTGGAGGATTTTACACTGTATCATCTCTGTAAGCTCTTATTTGTATTTTAAACAATGACATTTTACAAGACTGTCCATTCTGTTCACAGAGAAAAACTGTTTTTCATGCTTTAACACACTGCTCCAGGTTACAGCCTCTGTTTGTGCTTTTAAAATGTATCTTCTTCTTCTTCTTCTTTCGGCTGCTCCCATTAGGGGTCGCCACAGCGGATCATCCGTCTCCATACCACCCTGTCCTCTACATCTGCCTCTTTTACACCAACTACCTGCATGTCTTTCCTCACCACATCCATGAACCTCCTTCTTGGCCTTCCTCTTTTCCTCCTACCTGGTGGCTCCATCCTCAGCATTCTTCTACCAATATAATTCATGTCCCTCCTCTGCACATGTCCAAACCATCTCAATCTCGCCTCCCTCACCTTGTCACCAAAACATCCTACATGCGCTGTCCCTCTAATAAACTCATTTCTAATCCTGTCCATCCTCGTCACTCCTAACGAAAACCTCAACATCTTCAGCTCTGCTACCTCCAGCTCCACCTCCTGTCTTTTACTCAATGCCACTGTCTCCAAACCATACAACATCGCAGGTCTCACCACAGTCCTATAAACTTTCCCTTTCAATTTTGCAGATACCCTACTATCACAAATCACTCCTGTCACTCTTCTCCACCCACTCCACCCTGCCTGCACTCTTTTCTTCACTTCTCTAACACACTCTCCATTACTTTGCACTGTTGACCCCAGGTACCTGAATTCCTCCACCTTCTGAAGCTCTTCTCCCTGCAACGGCACCACTCCACTGCCCTCCCTCTCATTCACACACATGTATTCTGTCTTACTCCTACTGAGTTTCATTCCCCTTCTCTCCAGCGCATATCTCCACCTCTCCAGGCTCTTCTCAACCTGCTCCCTACTCTCACAACAAATCACAATATCATTTGCAAACATCATAGTCCAGGGAGACTCCTGTCTGACCTCGTCCGTCAACCTGTCCATCACCACTGCAAACAGGAAAGGGCTCAGGGCCGATCCTTGATGCAGTCCAACCTTTACTCTGAACCAGTCTGTCGTACCTACTGCACACTTCACTGCCGTCACACTGTCCTCATACATGTCCTGCACCACCCTCACATACATCTCTGACACACGTGACTTCCTCATACAATACCACAACTCCTCTCTTGGCACCCTGTCGTACGCCTTCTCTAAATCCACAAATACACAATGCAATTCCTTCTGTCCTTCTCTATACTTCTCCATCAACATTCTCAAAGCAAATAAGGCATCTGTGGTGCTCTTCCTCGGCATGAAACCATACTGTTGCTCACAGATGGTCACCTCTTCTCTCAGCCTGACTTCCACTATTCTTTCCCATAACTTCATGGTGTGACTGATCAACTTAATACCCCTGTAGTCACTGCAGGTCTGCACATCTCCTTTATGCTTAAAGATCGGTACCAGCACACTTCTTCTCCATTCCTCAGGCATCTTCTCACCTTCCAAAATCCTGTTAAACAGTCTGGTCAAAAACTCCACTGCCATCTCTCCTAAACATCTCCACGCTTCTACCGGTATGTCATCTGGTCCAACCGTCTTTCCACTCTTCATCCTCTTAATCGCTGCTCTCACTTCCTCCTTACTAATCCTATCTACATCCTGCTTCACCAACTCCACATCATCCAACCTTCTCTCTCTCTGATTTTCCTCATTAATCAGCTGCTCCAAATACTCCCTCCACCTTCTCAACACACTCTCCTCACTAGTCAACACATTTCCCTCTCCATCCTTTACTGCTCTAACTTGCAGTACAACCTTTTCAGCTCGGTCCCTCTGCCTGGCCAATCGGTACAAATCCTTTTCTCCTTCCTTAGTGTCCAACCTCTCATACAGCTCCTCATATGCCTTTTCCTTGGCTTTCGCCACATCCCTCTTAACCTGCTGCCGCATCTCCTTGTACTCCTGCCTACTTTTCTCATCACTCTGTCTATCCCACTTCTGTTTTGCCAACCTCTTTCTCCTTATGCTCTCCTGCACTTTCTCATTCCACCACCATGTCTCCTTGTCTTGCTTTCTATTTCCAGATGTCACACCAAGTACTTTTCTAGCTGCCTCCCTCATCACTCCTGCAGTAGTTGCCCAATCATCCAACACCTCCTTAACACCACTGAGCCTCTCTCTGACCTCTTCCCTGAACCTCACACTACACTCTTCCTCCTTCAGTTTCCACCATCTTATTCTTCTTTTAGTCCTCACTCTCCTCCTCTTCTTCTTCGCCTCCAAAACCATCCTACAGACCACCATCCTATGCTGTCTAGCTACACTGTCCCCTGCCAACACCTTACAGTCGCCAATCTCCTTCAGGTTGCATCTCCTGCATAGCACATAGTCCACCTGTGTGCACCTTCCTCCGCTCTTATACGTCACCCTATGATCCTCCTTCTTCTTAAAATAAGTGTTCACCACTGCCATTTCCATCCTTTTAGCAAAATCTACCACCATCTGCCCTTCCACATTCCTCTCCTTAAAACCATACCTACCCATCACCTCCTCGTCACCTCTGTTCCCTTCACCTACATGCCCATTAAAGTCCTCCCCAATCACCAACCATTCTTTCCTCGGTACACCATCTACCACTTCATCTAATTCACTCCAGAATCTTTCCTTCTCCTCCATCTCACAGCCAACTTGTGGAGCATAGGCACTGATGACATTTATCATCATCCCTTCAACTTCCACCTTCACGATCATCACCCTATCAGAAACTCGCTTCACCTCCACTACACTCTTACTGTACTCTTCCTTCAGAATCACCCCTACACCATTTCTCTTCCCATCCACACCATGATAAAACAGTTTAAACCCACCTCCAATGTTCCTGGCCTTATTTCCTTTCCACTTGGTCTCCTGAACACACAGCATATCTACCTTTCAACTCTCCATCATATCAGCTACTTCTCTCCCTTTACCCGTCATAGTACCAACATTTAAAATACCAACCCGAACCTCCACTCTCCTACACTGCTCCTTTCCCTGCCGTCTCTGTAGACGTCTTCCTCCTCTCCTTTTCCTGCTTCGGCCAACAGTAGCCCAATTTCCACCGGTACCCTGTCGGCTAACGATACCTGTGGTGGTCGTGGTTAACCCGGGCCTCGACCGATCCGGTATGAAATTCTCATTTGTGATCCGCATATTTGATTTGGCACATGTTTTACGCTGGATGCCCTTCCTAACGCAACCCTCCCCATTTACCCGGGCTTGAGACTGGCACTAAGAGTGCACTGGCTTGTGCCCCCCTAATGACTGGGATCTTTTAAAATGTATCTTAAGGTCTTTAAATGTGGATTTAACTTTTTAGTGTTTTATTCCTGGTTTTAAATACGTTTGGAGAAACAGGTTTATGTGCTGATTATGTGCTGATTAAACTTTAATTTAAAATTTTTATTAAAATGTAATTTTATTTTTGGTCAAGCTAAAATTAAAAAACCTCAGCAGGAAGAACGAGAAAACATAAAATGCAGACTGTGATGCCAAACGAATCTTCTCTAGACTTACAAAATGGAGTATTTTGATTGATGTTATTTATAAGAGTATGAGGAATCTGAAGATATTTGAGACTGTGTGATGTTATGGAAAAGCTCTGTGTTCTGTAGTCGAAGGAGAATTGCACTTTGCACCAGAACTGGACTAAATCATCTCAACACACACAACCACCACCTTTAACTGTCATGTATGATTTATTGGTTTATTTAAATAATTGATTTATTTCTATAAGTGTTGAGCCTACCTAATACAATTTGTTATATAACATGACTTGTGTCAGAGGACTGTAAAAAAGACAACACACACACACACAGCCTTGTATCTGTGAGTAAAAGACACACTTGAATGATCACAAACCTGTGAAGCCCAAAGTCCAAATCATTATTATTCTCATTCTCTTTGTCTCAATTTGATTGAATTGAATGTAATTTTATTTGTAGTGTTTTAACAGTTGTTCGTTGTCACAAAGCAGCTTTACAGAAAAAAACAGACTGATATTAAATATCACATTAATTATTTTATGACTATAAAGTACAAAACCAGCAGCAATTATCATTTAAAGTTTTATCTCTATATCCATATCTATAAATACAACCTACAACACATCTATTATTTATTACCCATTCCAACCTCAGTAAAGAGTGAAATGTCTCACTAAAACTAAAATAATAAACACAGTGTGTAAGTGATGATCTGACCTGAGTATCTCCAGTGTACAGTGTGGATTCTTCAGTCCAGCAGAGAGCAGCTTCACTCCTGAATCCTGCAGTTTATTCCCACTCAGGTTCAGTTCTCTCAGACTGGAGGAGTTTAAACTGAGAACTGAGGACAGAATTCTACAACTTTTCTCTGTGAGATTACACCAACACAACCTGAGAGAGAAATGATGATATATCAGAACACTGACATCTTAAAACACACACACACACACACACACACACACACACACACACACACACACACACACACACAAAATAAAACAAAGTAGAAACTCTAGATTGTTAAATGTCTATTTTAGTGTTTGTTATTTATGAATGTGGAAAACTATAGCAGTTGTTGCTGCTTTATTTAAATTGTGCTTTAGGACACAACATTTTATTCATCTAAAACAGCCATATGTCAGAAATGCAGGATCTACAGTGTGTAAGTGATGATCTGACCTCAGTATCTCCAGTGTACAGTGTGGATTCTCCAGTCCAGCAGAGAGCAGCTTCACTCCTGAATCCTGCAGGTGATTATTCCAACTCAGGTCCAGTTCTTTCAGACTGGAGGAGTTTGAACTGAGAACTGAGGACAGAATTCTACAGCTTTTCTCTGTAAGATTACACTCAGACAGCCTGGGAGAGAAATGATGATAAATTAAAACACTGACATCTCTCTCTCTTACACACACACACACACACACAGTAAATACAGTCTCAGTATTAAATCAGTGCAGTGTGTAAACATCAGCAGGTTGTAATGTCACACAGAGCAGCACAAAGTACATGTAGTATAGAAATGTAAAAAATTGGTGGGGTTTAAATTAAAGTTTTTTTTTAAATATAATTTAGTAATTTATATTTTATTTTGCTAAGTAAAGAATATGAAAACATCTACATGTGCCAAATACAAAATCACTTGGACAAACAAACATGCAACTCTAAAAGCCAACATTGTAATTAAGTCCTGTATTTTCATTCTTGTATTTGTGGGCACATGTATATATGTGTCAGGCAAAAGAACGTGCCGGAAACAGAAGTAAAATCCACAAGGCTTTTTAATGAGAAAAGAGCAGGGCAAAGCACAAAAAAGGAAACCCCAGGTTTACTAAACCAGGTAAGAGCTGTGATCAGGCAAAAGCAAAACAAACCCCCTAGAGTCACAAAGTCAATGAAAACACAATACTTAGTATCTTGGGTAGTCCGACAGTGTTCTAAGCCTAAGCTGTAGAACGGACAATGAGCTGGTGGAGGAACAGGGGTTATATAGTATGGGAGCTGATGAGGGCCAGGTATAGCTGATTAGTAAGTGGGAGAGTGGCTTGGAGTGATAAGTGAAGGTGTGGCTGGTGGATCCCTGACAATGTGTGTGTGTGTGTGTGTGTGTGTGTGTGTGTGTGTGTGTGTGTGTGTGTGTGTGTGTGTGTGTGTGTGTGTGTGTGTGTGTGTGTGTGTCCGTGTGTGTCCAAAACTTTAAATATGAATGTTCTAAACTGGTTATGGATTCATCACCTAGTAAACAAAGGGATAGAAATTGGGATGTGACGTTCCACAGTGACGGATACTGACTCAATGACATTGTACCAAAAAATTGTTAACTGGGGTACAATACCAAAGGGTGTGAACATACTGTATGTGTCTGGGTTTTTTTTATTTATTTTTTATTATATTCTGTACATTTTGGAATATAGAGTTTTTTTTTTTTAAGGATGATTTTTTCATTAACTCTGAGATTGAAGGTAAGAGGTGTAGATTAATAGTTTGAGTATTGATTTTTGATTAAATAAATGATTTTATTTGTAGATTTTTAAAAATCTATTACTCCTGATGCTGTATTTCTGGACCAAGTGTAAAAATGCGAGCAGATTATTAATAGAAAAGATTTGTTGGAGTTGTGTAATGTCCTTTTCTGCCTAAGTGTGTAAATTGAGTGGCTTTATATTAGCTGTATATTTTGGGTTATTCCATATGTGAGTGTATTTAGATAGTGTAAGAGGAATGTTTGTAATTTGGTAAAATTTCCACCAGGCTGTCAAAGATACTGTTATAGTTGCTGTTTTAATACAGGAGTGTATTTTTGATTGTCTGACTATAGAATTGTAAATCTGAAATTTAAATGTCCTTGCAAATTGTTTGCTCATGTCTAACCATGTTTCTGATGTGTTTGGGTGGATCTATTTGTATATCTGTTGAAGCTGAGTAGCCAGAGAGTAATGGTAGAAATATGCTGCTTCCAACCCTTTGTTTCTCTAGTGTAGTTAGTTTAACCTGTTAGCCTTCGGCACAGATTTTGGGACTCACAGCTGAAAATGCCCTACCTAACTTTAAATGTTAAAATGAGTTAAAAGCCACATGTCATGAGTTTATATTTTAAATTGAATGAAGATATCATAAAAAATAAGATTCCTACAAACATTTATCTGAGCCTATGTCTGTTTTGCCCCTCCCCACTCAAATTTTAGGACTCACAGCTGAAATGCTCTACCTAACTTAAAATGTTAACAGTTCCTGATAAAAATGTGCTACATACACAATTTAAATATCTTTGGAAATAAGACACTTTCAGCTTTACTCATCATCAAAGTTGATATTGCTCAAAAAGATATTAAGTTATAGATGATGAAGTGCCATAGATATACATTTCCTGCATTGAACATTATTTTTATTTCATTTATAAATACAAGAAATCAGTCCAGGAGCAAACCAGAAAAGTACTGGGTTGAAAGCCACATGTCTTATGAGTTTATATTTCAAATTTTATGAAGATTTTCATAACAAATGAGATTCCTACAAACATTTATCTGAGACTGTCTGAGCCTTTTCTCCCTCCCCTGTTTGAGAGACACCTGCTAAACTCAGGTGATCATTCATACTCTATTCATACAGTCTGCATATTAATGAACTGCTGACCATTAAAGGCTTTTGTTCTACATGTTTGGGGCTATTGATATTAATTTGGCATTTATATTGATGGCAAGGTAGCCAGACAAGCTATTGTTTTACAGCCATGCCCATTCATATTGATGTCTGGCCAGTCCAATTTCAACAATACACACACACACAGTCGTCAATCAGCTCATATTTCTCTAGAGGTCCACCCTAACAGCAGAGGAGCGTGTTCAGCTGAAGGACTATAAAATCGGTGAGACCGGTCCTGCAGAGGAGGAATCCTTTCCCCAGCTGGACATCACTGCCGATCTAGACGGGTGTGGAGGTTGCCCTCCTGGAGTGCAGGGGTGGAGGGGAGATAAAATTTGGGACAGTTTCAGGTAAGCTGCTCTACAGGGCCTGAGTTTAAGTTTTAAATAAGATCAAACCTGTAGCGAGGGTGGACACCCAGTGGAGAAATGTATTGATGAAATGATGATAATAAACCAGAGTGGAGACACTGTACAAACTACCATTAACCAAACATCTGCAGACCTCCAGTGGAGGATTTTACACTGTATCATCTCTGTAAACTCTTATTTGTATTTGAAACAATGATATTTTACAAGACTGTCCATTCTGTTCACAGAGAAAAACTGTTTTTCATGGTTTAACACACTGCTCCAGGTTACAGCCTCTGTTTGTGCTTTTAAAATGTATCTTAAGGTCTTTAAATGTGGATTTAACTTTTTAGTGTTTTATTCCTGGTTTTAAGTACGTCTGGAAAAACAGGTTTATGTGCTGATTATGTGCTGAATAAACTTTAATTTAAAATTTAAATTAAAATGTAATTTTATTTTTGGTCAAGCTAAAATTAAAAAACCTCAGCAGGAAGAACGAGAAAACATAAAATGCAGACTGTGATGCCAAACGAATCTTCTCTAGACTAACAAAATGGAGTATTTTGATTGATGTTATTTATAAGAGTATGAGGGATCTGAAGATATTTGAGACTGTGTGATGTTATGGAAAAGCTCTGTGTTCTGTAGTCGAAGGAGAATTGCACTTTGCACCAGAACTGGACTAAATCATCTCAACACACACAACCACCACCTTTAACTGTCATGTATGATTTATTGGTTTATTTAAATAATTGATTTATTTCTATAAGTGTTGAGCCTACCTAATACAATTTGTTATATAACATGACTTGTGTTAGAGGACTGTTAAAAAGACAACACACACACACACACACACACACACACACACACACACACACACACACACACACACAGCCTTGTATCTGTGAGTAAAAGACACACCAAAGGGTGTCTTTTACCAAACCTGTGAAGCCCAAAGTCCAAAACATTATTATTCTCATTCTCTTTGTCTCAGTTTGATTGAATTGAATGTAATTTTATTTGTAGTGTGTAAATGTAAATGTCTCACTGAAACTAAAATAATAAACACAGTGTGTAAGTGATGATCTGACCTCAGTATCTCCAGTGTACAGTGTGGATTCTCCAGTCCAGCAGAGAGCAGCTTCACTCCTGAATCCTGCAGCTTATTCCCACTCAGGTCCAGTTCTCTCAGACTGGAGGAGTTTGAACTGAGAACTGAGGACAGAATTCTACAACTTTCACCTGTGAGATCACACTGACGCAGCCTGGGAGAGAAATAATGATAAATCAGAACACTGTCATCTTAAAACACACACACACACACACACACACACACACCACACACACACACACACACACACACACACACACACACAAAAAAAACCCCTCCAGATTGTTAAATGTCTATTTCACTGTTTGTTATTTATGAATGTGGAAAACTATAGCAGTTTTTGCTGCTTTATTTAAATTGTGCTTCAGGACACACAACATTTTATTCCATTATAACATTCTAAAACAGCCATATGACAGAAATGCAGGATCTACAGTGTGTAAGTGATGATCTGACCTCAGTATCTCCAGTGTACAGTGTGGATTCTCCAGTCCAGCAGAGAGCAGCTTCACTCCTGAATCCTGCAGGTTGTTGTTACTCAGGTCCAGTTCTCTCAGACTGGAGGAGTTTGAACTGAGAACTGAGGACAGAATTCTACAACTTTTCTCTGTGAGATTACACCCACACAACCTGGGAGAGAAATGATGATAAATCAGAACACTGACATCTCAAATACACACACACACACACACACACACACACACACATACACACACACACACACAAAATAAAACCAAGTAGAAAGTAAACATTGTTAAACGTCTGTTTCAGTGTTTTATTATTTATGTATGTGGAAAACTATAGCAGTTGTTGCTGCTTTATTTAAATTGTGCTTCAGGACACAACATTTTATTCATCTTAAACAGCCATATGACAGAAATGCAGGATCTACAGTGTGTAAGTGATGATCTGACCTCAGTATCTCCAGTGTACAGTGTGGATTCTCCAGTCCAGCAGAGAGCAGCTTCACTCCTGAATCCTGCAGGTTGTTGTTACTCAGGTCCAGTTCTCTCAGACTGGAGGAGTTTGAACTGAGAACTGAGGACAGAATTCTACAGCTTTCCTCTGTGAGATTACACTCACACAACCTGGGAGAGAAATGATGATAAATCAGAACACTGACATTGCTCTCTCTTACACACACACACACACACACACACACACACACACACACACACACACACACACACAGTTTCTTTGCTTCTTCAGCCAGTAATAGTTTGTAAAAAGTAATAAAACCAAGCCAGAATAAAATCCTCCCATATATCGTTAGAATCCTGCACTTATTGGCTACATTGTCCATCAGTCATTTTGTTTCCATAATGTTACTGGCTGGAAATAAAAGGTTTAAAATGAAAGGCGGCTCCTAAAAAAAACATGGCGACACCTGCAGACAGAGAGGAGACTCCACCCAAGATTTATACTCTTTTACTTTTTTTATTATCTTTTTTTTTTTACTTTTTTGTGGTCTCAACCATTTTGTACCAGTATATTCTACCAGCCATATTTGTTTTTTGTCACCAAGATGTCGTTTTTTATGTGAAAGTTTTTCGGAAATATATAAACACAAACACCAGCCGAAGTTCTGGGACGTAAACAAAGAAATAAACATCAAAATTACAACACTATTGTTTGTTTGGAGCAGAAATGCTTTACGGCATGTTGTTCACTGGACCCTTATCTTTCCTAATAAACCGGGATTAGCAGCAGTGAATGTGTTTGTGACTCGTTATTACAATATTAATGTAAGTAGTGCGGTTCTCTTTCACCATCTCATGTTCGAGATCCACCTATGGGAAGGGCATCCGTACCTGACCTCTGCAGAAGCATCCAATTGCACCAAATCTGGCTTGACAGACAGGAGCGCGTGCCCAATGGCAGGTACATTTACATTTACATTTGCGGCATTTAGCAGACGCCCTTATCCAGAGCGACGTACAAACGTGCTTTAAATCTCTAGTAGTGAATAAATCTACACTGGTACGCAAGAATACAAACTCAATATAAATATAACTCGAATTCTACAAACTTGGAAAGTGCTAATTTAGGTATTATATATAGGTAAGGCAACGCCCCTTACCTGAGTGCATAAGGCACCTGCACGCGCTTCCTATTCTCAGTTAACATTCGCTTCTCGCGACTTCTGCAATCCTACCTCACAGCTCCCTGGTTCTTGGACTGCACTTTTGTCTTCAGGAGGACAAATCGTCTAATCAGCTTCCGCCAGACGTGCACGTCCTCAGCCAGGTTAGCTTTGCGAGCCGCCCACACTTGCTACCTCTTTTTTTCTATAGGCTGCCCGCCTGCCTTTTTCACCTTCTTTAATGTCGCTTTCTAAAGCAGCTCCGGCTACACCGATGGACGACCTATCGCGAGCCTGCCCGGATGTGTGCGGTGCTCTTATCGCCGCCAGGGATGCCCATCCCTTCTGCGTTGTCTGTATGGGTATTAAGCATGTGCAGGAAGCTATTGACCTCCCAGAGTACTGTAGCCATTGCCTAGCGCTCCCGAAAAAACTCCTGCGTCGCAGACTCAAGACGGCCGCTTTGCAGTGTGTCGATTTTGAGCTCTCCGACTCGGAGGGAGAAAAAGGCTCTGAGTCCGAGGACGTTCTGTCTGTGTGCGGAGGTGAGACTTACGCTGATAAAAACAGCGGGTTTTCAGAACTCTAACATACATACATGACTGGCTTTTTATAGCCTATTCGAGAGAGAAGGTGATTCAAAACACTGCCCATGTGCTCTCCCACATCGCTGCGCTCAGTTTCGGAGTCAGTGCTGACATGAGCAATTTCACTCCCGTTCGGGAGGTCATATTCTTGGGTCTGGAGCTGAATTCCGTTACAATGCGCATGCGCCTGTCACAGAAGCGCATCTATTCATTCATGAACTGTCTCGCGCGGTTCAGGGAAGGAGCGCGCGTACAGTTTTGCACATGTCTCAGATCACAGGGTCTTATGGCTTCGGCTGTCCATGTTTCGCACGCATGCCCGCTCTGAGCTGCTGTAGCGATGCGGTATTTTACGAGCATGAGACCCCTCTCATGCTGCGGAAAGTGGTAACGACAGATGCCTCCTTAACGGGGTGAGGAGCCATGCAGGTGCACAGATCAGTGAACGATGTATGGCTGAACTCACTCCATTCAGCCCTTATGAATTTTTTGGGCTCCTCACTGTGTTTAAAGCTCTGAAGCATTTTTTGCCTCGCCTGCAGGGGCATCATGTGCTGGTGTGCTGCAACAATACGACAGCTGTTGCACATATCAACCGTCAAGGCGGCTTGCGCTCCCTCAAGCTTCACGTTCTAGCTCACATGTTGCTGGTATGGAGCACATGGCTTTTCCTGTCGTTACGGGCGACTCACACCCTGGGCGTTTTAAACAGGGGCACAGTCCTTCTGTTGAGGGGAAACCCACTGTACAGAGAGTGGCGGCTCCACCCTCAGATAGGGAGGCTGCTATGTGAGAGGTTCGGCCAGGCACTTTTTGTGCGGAACCTTGGCCCCTCCCGTTGCGCATGGACCTCCTGGTCCAGGTGAACGGAGAAATCTATCATCCTCACCCAGACAGGGCCTGGGCCGTAAGAGGGCGAATTTAAACACCTTGGGGCTTCCTTCTCGTGTTATCGCCACGATTCAGAATGCCAGGGCCCCTTCAACTCGTTCTCTTTATGACTGCAAGTGGCATGTGTTTGAGGAGTGGTGTGAAGAACACCATGACATTCTGTGTTTCTTGCAGGGCCTTATCGATCGTGGCAGAACTTTTTGGCCGATTAAGGTCTATTTAGCAGCTATCACTGTGTGTCACGCCGGGTTCGGCGACACTATGGTGGGGCGGCACCCCGTTTATCCATAGATTTTTGAGGGGGCGCGTGCCACTCCATTCCGGTCACCAGTAGTGTAGTCCCGGTTTGGGATCTGTCTATGGTGCTGGAGGTGCTGGCCCAACAGCCTTTCAAGCCCCTGGGGGTTATCTCCTTCAAGCTGCGGTCCTTCAAAACTGCCCTGCTTTCAGCTTTGGCTTCCGCCAAACGTGTCATTGATTTGCATGCGCTCTCGGTTCATTCCTCGTGCACCAAATTCTCACTCAATGGAGTTAAGGTTTTATTTAGGCCTAATCCTGCCTTCATGCCTAAGTGATTTCTCCGCCTTTCACCCCCCTTCTTTTTCCTCTGCGAAGGATCAGAGGTTGAATGCTTTGTGCCCTGTGCATGCGCTACGGGTTTGCATGGACAGGACAAACTCTTTTCAAAAGAGCGACCAGCTCTTCATCTCTTGGGCCCCGCCGAATACGTGGAATCCCATCTATGAGCAACGCCTCTCTCGCTAGCTGGTTGAAGCCATCTCCTTAGCGTATGAATCTAGGGGCATGCAGCTTTCAGGTGGCCTTAGAGCGCACTCCACTAGAGGCGTGGCTGCTTCTTGGGCTCTGTTTGGGGAAACTCCCCTGCAGGACACTTGTGCCACTGTGTGCTGGTCCTCACCGGCTTGATGTCACCCGGACCCCGGTGGCTCATGCGGTCTTAAGGGTGGGTGCTTCGTAGCCACATGCTACTAGGCCTGCACTCCTTTCAACCCCATTTGCCCAGCCTAGTGATGGATGTTTCTTTTTTATGGCTGGGTGTTTTATCACACGCAGTGTGTCAAGTCTTCTGCTTTGTGACGTGCCGTGCACCACCTTTTTGGCTGTCCTCTGGCTTACAGGGCCTTGCTGTGAGTGTATTGGGCAACCAGGGAGTTGTCTATACCTCCCATAGGTGGATCTCGAACACGAGATGGTAAAAGAGAACAATAGGTTACATTTGTAACCCCGGTTCTCTAAATTATCGAGTGGAGAGATCCACCAAGTTTGCCCCGCTTGCTGCACGAGAAGCGAATATGCTCACTGAGGATAGGGAGCGCGTGCAGGTGCCTTATGCACTTGGGTAAGGGGCGTTGCCTTACCTGCCATTGGGCACGCACTCCTGTCTGTCAAGCCAGACTTGGTGCAATTTGATGCTTCTGCAGAGGTCAGGTACGGATGCCCTTACCATAGGTGGATCTCTCCACTCGATGATTCAGAAAACCGGGGTTATGAAAGTAACCTATTGTTTTTTTTTGCTTTTTGTTGTTGTTGTGTACGTCAGCAAATACATTAATTATACGTTTTCAATTAAAAAACAGTGATCTAAAATCGCTGTTTAAGACTTAGAGCTTTAGAATGATGTATAGTTAGTTACTCTTTTCTCTATTTATTTAATCTATTGCTAAACATTAACACCTGAGAACAATTGGCTATTAGTTGCGCTCAGGCGACCCAGAAGCCTAAAAAGTTAAAAGAAGTTTCTCAAAGCGCTTGACATTAAAGATGAAATTAAAAGATACACATAAAATTGCAAACCCTAAAACTAACCATACAAGAACAAAAACTCAATAATAACAAACAAACAAGTCACATAAAAGCTACCCTAAAAAAGTATGTTTTAAGATGGGATTTAAAAACACCCAGGGATATTCTGCATTCCTGAGGGCAGGGAATTACACAGTTTGGGAGCCAAAGAGGAAAAAGCACGATCACTCACAGTTTTTAGCACGTGAAGGTGTGTAGGGGGTTAACAGCTCACACAGATATTGAGGGGCCAAAATATTCAAGGCCTTATAAGTGAGCATGAGAATTTTCAAAAACTAACAGGAAGCCAGTGCAGTTTTTCCAAGATAGGTGTAATGTGTTCCGTTGCACTGGTCCTAGTCAGAATTCTAGCAGCTGAATTTTGTACCAACTGTAATTTACTTAGGGTAGCTTTAGGAACTCCAGCTATTAAAGCATTTAAGCAGTCAAGACGTGAAAATACAAATGTGTTGATCAACTTTTCAGCCACAGAGACAGTCAGCATGGAACGTAATTTGGCAATGTTTCTGAGATAAAAAAACAACGCTTTGACAATGCTAAGAACATGATGGTCAAATGTTAAATTGGCGTCCAATATCACCCCCAAATCTTTTAGTTTAATTTGGAATTGTAAAGCAGAGCCATCCAAACTTAATTTTACAGACTCTGCTTTACACAACTGATGAGGTGAACCAATAAGCATCACTTCAGTCTTGTCACTGTTCAGACAAAGATCATTTTCAGACATCCATTTCTTAATCTCAGTAAAACATTGAGAGAGAAAAGACAGGCATATTGACATCAGGATTAGAATGTATATAGATCTGAGTGTCATCGGCATAAAAGTGATAGTTAAGACCAAGTGATCTTAAAAGCTGGCCAAACAGATAAATGTAAATACTAAAAAGCAATAGGCCCAAAACCGATCCCTGAGGAACACCAGATTGCACCACACCAACCTTAGACTTGCAATCACCCATCACAACAAACTGCTTACGGGCTTTAAGGTAGGACTTAAACCACTCTAAAGCAGATTCAAAAACCCCAAAGATAGTCTCTAAGCGGTTATTTAAAATTGCGTGATCTATAGTGTCAAAAGCGGCACTAAGATCAAGAAGAATCAATATAGATAGACGGTTGGAATCAGAAGCCATTAACAAGTCATTAGTGACCTTAACTAATGCCGTTTCAGTGCTCTGGAGTTTACGGAAACCAGACTTAAGTGGCTCGAAAAAAGATCATTAGCAGAGAGATGCGAAAGTAGTTGAGAAGCCACTGTTTGTTCTAAAATTTTGGCGAGAAATGGAAGATTAGAGATGGGAAGAAAATTGTTCGGATTATCAATGTTCATGTTGTTAGTTTTTGGTACTGGAGTGACAGCAGCAGTTTTAAGTGCTGCTGGCACAACACCGGTATACAGAGAGTTATTGATGATTTTTAAAACAACAGGAGAGAGGGAATCAAAACAAATTTAAAAAGACAAGATGGTATCGGATCAACTCTGGAAGTTGAGGCTTTCAGTTTTGAAAACATATTACGTAATACGTAATGACTGGGAGTCATGAACAGCAAAGTTAAAGAGACAAATACCAGAGAATGCAGACACACTTAAGGTTGATGTAGCAGTGTTAACAATGTGATTACATATATTTTTAATTTTTGTGCTAAAAAACTCCAAAAACCTCATTGTACCACGGAGCAGAGCATGCAAAAGAAACAGATCGTGACTTCAAAGCAGCCAATGTGTCCAGGCCAGACAGGAGGACAGAGTTCAGCATAGAAACGTTATCATCCAGATCATCAAATAGAGAATCACAACTCAAAGAAGAGTCAATAAAGTCTGAAAAATCAGTGGACTCAATAGATCATTAATGATGTGAGAAGAGGTAGTGTTCATGACAGGTAAATCCATTTTGAAAAAGACAGCCCGGTGATCAGACAGACCTAAATAAGAAGTTAACAAATAAGACACAAAGGAACCATTGGAAATCACAAGGTCTAAAGTGTGGCCTTTGTCATGCGTAGGACAGTCCATGAGTTGGTTTAATTCAAAGCACTCCAATATGAACAAAAAAATCTTTAGTTATTGTGGAGTCTTTTACATCCATATAGATGTTGAAATCACCCAGGAGAAGAATTCTTTCAAATCTGAGGCAGAGAAAAGAACATATCTGATAATTCAGATAAAAAGTCTTTATTTGACTTAAATAGCCACTGCAGTGGAATGGGGGGCAGAAACACTCAAAACAAGGCACTAAAATTAGTCAAACTTGGGGGCAGCCACCAGACGCATGTTGACCTGTTGATTGTGTAACACAATAATATCCCCACCTCTGCCTGAAAAACACGGAAGGTCAAATAGTCCATAGCCAGCAGGTGTTAGTTCATTAAAAAGAAGACCATCAGATTCTTTGTGCCATGTCTCAGTTAAACAGACAAGGTCCAGCTTTTGTTCTAAGATAATGTCAGATAAAATGACAGCTTTGTTGTTGACAGAGCACGCATTAACCCTTTGGAGTCTGAATTGCCGCCGGCGCCCAAACGTGCTTTTTTTTCAGAGGCCAGCAAAAAGAGCTGAAACTGCTCGGTCATATTTGATCAAAAATGTCAAAGTAATACATCATTTAAATCTGTAAAGGGTCTACTTTCATAGGTGTATGCTCACTAAATAAACAAAATGTTGTATTTTTTTTAAATGAATAAAATATACAGGGTGCGCCATCTGTCGCCTTTGTCTGCGTAAACTTTGTTCAGAAACACGTCACCAAAAAGCGCTAAAACTCGGGCCAATAGCTGACACACGGAAATAAAAAATATATCTTTTGACAGCTTAAAGTGTGTAGTTTTAGAATAAGTCGGTGAAATAAAAAAACATGTTTTTCCAATGAATATAAATCATGTGAAACCAAGTAGAGGCACAGATTTTCCACCGCAGCTCACTATCTGATAATGAGCTGCAAACGGACACGCCCCCCCCGCTATTCACAGGTAAAACAGTTCACACGTTGAGTCACACACACACACACACACGCCTCCCAGACAGTGGCATAAAACAATGCCAGAAAATTTACCTTTTCATCTGAAGAAGATTGCGATTTCGACGAGGAGCGTTTGCATTTTAAAGAGTGAGGACTTTCCAGCAAGTTGCTATGATGAGTAAGTTATTTAGTCTTACATTCTGATCATATAAAACTCATATTGTTTGTAGACATCTCTGTCTAGCTTTTGTCAGCATTGCCTTTTAATGTTACAACAAAAATCCGCCAATATCTGTTCATTTGTAACATGAACTGTTTGTGATTGTATGCCCTGAATATTGTTGACGTTATATAAAGTTATATTTTAGCCTCAGTTCAGTTTTGGTTGGTGTCACTGATCATCCTGAAAGGCTGTTATGTAGTGTTAGCTAGCAGAGATGTTCCAGAATGCTAAGGTGTAAATGCTACATGCATTTACTTTGCTATATGCTATTTGTTAGCATATGTACAACACATGCTAACAAATATATATTGTTCAAGTGTATTCATTAAAAATACTGAAAAATATATTGTTTGATTATTTTTGGGAATGTGGCTGCATCACCCTTGCCTTTACTGAAAACTCACACCAGGCCACGCAGGCGTCGCTCCATTTTGAGTTTGACCGAGAATCATCCTGAGTAAGTACATATTTTATATTTTCTTAAATTATATTTAGTTTGAATAATTATTGCATTGTATGACATGCAAACAACTTTACCAATGACACAATTAGTGATGTGATGTGATGTGATTGTGTGTGTGTGTGTGTGTGTGTGTGTGTGTGTGTGTGTGTGTGTGTGTGTGTTTCATAAACAGATGTGATCAAGCACCTGCTCCAAAAAGGGCAAAGGCAGCACACACAGTCCACCATGTCATGGAAGGATCAGACAGATAACAACACAGTTCCACAGACTCTGCGATTCCTGCTCGCACATGAACCTGGACCTCAACTGAGGTCTTCTGACTCTCATTCTCCATGTAGTCTATTTAAAATGTTTTTCCCGGACAGTATTGTGTCAACTTTGTGCCACAATGCCCAAGCTGCCAAGTCAATAGCCAAGGGACGCAAATACAAATGGAGAGATGTAACCGTGAGTGAGATGTATCGCTACATTGGGCTCTTATTTTACATGGCAATGGTAAAGTTGCCCTCCATCATAGACTACTGGCAACAGAGCAGTATCTTCACAGTTCCCTTTCCAGCAACAATTATGTCAAGGGACAGATACAGGACAACTTCGTGGAATGTACACATGAGTCACCCAGATGCAGACAAAGAAAATAACAGAAAGAGGGGCACATCTGAACATGACCATCTGTTCAGAGTGAAACTGCTTATGGACAAAATCCGTAAGACATGCAAGGCAATTTGTCATCCTAGAAGACATTTAGCCGTGGATAAGAGGATGGTAGCATGCAAAGCTAACACTTGGAGGACACAGTACATGAAAGCCAAGCCAACTAAGTGGGGGTTCAAGTTGTTTGTTCTTGCTGATTCCTCAAATGGATACACTATTATTATTTAATGCATAGTATTGTAGCCCTACAGGCTAGGATTTGCGGAACCCTACTGTAATGTATTGTGTTAGTTTTTGTTGCACTCTTTATTTTTTATACATACTGTACTGTATTGTTTTATTGTTACACAATTTCCTTTTTAATGCTGTCCTTGCTAATGTGTATTTTTAATAAACACAAAGGAAACACATTCCTTGTTGTAGTACTGTACTTCTCACTCAGATCCTGGATCAGTGATCCACAGCTCATTATGTAATCTACAGCTCATTATGCGACCCATTGTCTACGAAGCTGTCAGTCACAGCATGTCGACGCCTCTTCGCATATGGCCTTTCAAAGTAAAAAGTGTCTTTTAAATTTTAAATCAAAGTATTGTTTGAGGTGAATGAGCAGGCAGGATGATTTTCACATGATGAAAAAAAAAAAAAACCTACATTAGAAGATCTGTTCTCAAAAAGTCTTGGGAAAACGTGTACTATTGGTTTTGTAGCCTTATTTCAGTGAGTTTATTTTTTTTTGCTTTTTCAAAAACCACGCATAAACCTTATTTTGTCAAAAATACAAACAAACACATATAAGTTGTTTACATATTATGGTAGCCCAGTTTGTGCTAAATACAGTGTAATAAGTCTTTTGTCAATAATATATTTTAAAAGCAACAAAAAATAACCAAATATAAGAGCATGTCGAAATCTCTCAAGGGGTCAAAAACACCCTCAGACTCCAGAGGGTTAAACAGTACTGATTTCAGCAGACACGCGGGAGGAGATAAATCCAATGCAACCTCCCCATGCCTGAGAGCTGATAAATTATTGAAATGAACCCCCGTAGGTCTAAACAGCAGTCTGTGGGGTTCGTGCAGAAATCTCAGATAAGCGACAGGTTTAGATGTTGAGCTCTCAAAGCCCCGCCTTGACGAGCAATGTATGTAACGCTTAGGTCGCAATATTCCAATATGACTGCAGAGAACACGTACATCTTTCGCCAAATCGTAATGTCTGTTCAGGTTCAACAACTGGTATGTAGTGTACCTGAGAGCCATTCGAGGAGTGTCCACACCAACAGCAGCCTCACAGCGGTGTAAGCAGTGTACGCCCTGGACCAGGCAACAAAACAGTAAAATCCAGTAAACAGCACTCAGAGACAAATGCAGTAATCCAACATGTGAAGCATGAATCATCACGAAAAAAGACACAAATTGTCTTCAATGGCTCGTAGGCAAAAAAAATAAAAATAAAAAAATAAATAACAACAAAACCCCTACTAAAATAGAAAAAAACGGGGGAAAGGAGCGGCAGTCAAAACGCGCCAGCGTGCCCTTTTAACCGGAAGTGTCAATATGTACGGTCATTCCAAACTCAACAATACACACACGCACGCACGCACGCACGCACGCACGCACGCACGCACACACACACACACACTTACTTTTCAAGCATTTCTCTTATAAAAACAAACGGGCAATAAAACCTATAACATGTTATAAAACTATAAAGGGCAATATATTGTAACTTAAAGATTTAAAATAGCATCTCCAATTCGCTGTTGTAACTCCGCCCACAAGAAAATCTTTCCTTATTGCTGCTTTGTGCAAATCTCTAAAAAAACTTCTTTTTTGACTGTCCGTTTTTTTCTGCGTTTTTTTTCTGCCTCCTTAAAGATCCTTAAAGGCAGAGCTATAAACATACACCACTGGCAGAAGAGTCTGAGAAGGTAATATCTGTGGTTCGCTCAGGAGGAACGTGATCCACAAGGTTGAGGGAAGAAGGAAAATTGTTTAAGGATAATCAAAGGTGTGCTTATGGAAAAAGGGCAGCGAAGGATTACAGGGTGAGTCCAACCAAAGGCAAAGCATACGGTCATTAATAACGGGCAGTGAATGAGAGTGAGTGAGGGGTTTATATCTGTGCCAGGAACGAGTGTCAGGTGTGGATGATTAGTAAGAAGGCAAGGAGCTCTGTGCGGGCGGGGTGCGCATGGGAGGAGAAGCAGGAGTCTCCCTGACACCACCCTCTCCCACAGGGGTGGCTCCGGACGTCCTAATCCTGCGCCTGGGTCTGCCTCCCGCCCGGGGTGCCGGGCGCCGCAGATTCGCGGTGTGGAATTCCGCCAGCAGTGTCGGGTCCAGCACGTCCTGTCGGGCTCCCCAGGAACGCTCCTCCGGACTGAAACCCTCCCAGTCGACAAGATATTCGAGACAACCTCTGCGCCGACGGGAATCCAGAATCCCACGCACCGCATAGACCTTCTGTTGATCCATGATCTCCGGCTGGGAGAGGGCCTCGGGGTAACCTTGGGGGCAAGACATAGGCAAGACACATTGTTTTAGAAGAGACATGTGAAACGTGGGGTGTATGCGGTACTTCGAGTGCAACTCCAGCCTGTAGGACCCCTCGTTGACCTGGTTGGTGATCTTGAAAGGCCCGATGAACCGGGAACTCAGCTTACAACAGGGGAGTCCCAGCCTCAGGTCCTTCGTGGACAGCCATACGAGGTCCCCAGGGCAAAAACGCGGGGAGTCCAGTCGTCTCGTGTCGGCGTGCCTGCGGGTGTTGCGAAGGGCTCGCTGTAGCTGCGTGTGAGTGGACTCCCAGACCCGATTGCTTTTCCGAAACTAATGGTCTACTGTGGGTATGTGGGACCACGGGAACAGGGGTGGCTGGAACCCTAGCACGCACTGAAATGGAGTGAGCCCCGTGGCATCCTGGTGTATGGAGTTCTGGGCATACTCGGCCCACGGCAAGAAGCGGCCCCACTCAGACACCCCCAATAGCCGGAAAAACGCCTTCAAGATGTGGGACGTGAACTGAGGGCCGCGGTCGGACACGATCTCCTTGGGAAGACCGAAATTCCGGAACACGTGCTGGAAGAGGGCCTTAGCTGTTTTGAGTGCGGTCGGTGGGCAAATCAGGGGGATATACCGACAGGCCTTCGAGAAGCGATCCACCGCCACCAAGATACAGGTGTGGTCTTCCGACCGCGGGGAGTCTGTCACGAAGCCGATACCCAGGTGGGACCAGGGACGTTGGGGAATAGGCAGTTGCATCAGCTTGCCCATGGGAAGGTGGTGTGGAACCTTAGAGACGGCACAGGTGGGGCATCCCTGGACATAGCGTGCAACCTCCTGGTGCATTCCCGGCCACCAATAGTGAGTCTGGACGAGCTGTATTGTTCATTTCTCACCTGGGTGACCCAATCTGGGTCCCTCGTCGATCGACTGAATAAGATCGCATTGGCAGATGTTGGGGATGTAGACATGTCCTTCCGGGATGGGTTCTTGGAGGGTGGCTGAACGAATCTACTTGTTGATGTTCCAGACGATAGGGCTGAGGATGAGTCCGGGAGGAATGATGGGTTCCGGCTCGCTGGGTTCGTCCGGCCCGTACATCTGGGAGAGAGCATCAGCCTTCCCATTCTGGATACCGGCCCAGTACGTGATGTGGAAGCGAAACTGGGTGAAAAAGAGGGCCCAGCGAGCTTGTCAGGGATTGAGTCTCCGGGCCTCTTGCAGGTACTGGAGGTTCTTGTGGTCGGTGATTACCCGAGGGCCAGGAGCTTACAGTTGCCTATGTCGTAGTTCTGTTCGGCAGCCGACAGTTTGCGTGAAAAAAACGCACATGAGTGGAGCTGTGGAGGGGACCCGGACCGCTGTGAGAGGGCGGCCCCTACGCCTGTTGAAGAGGCGTCCACCTTGACCACGAAAGGCTCCTGGGGGTCTGGATGGCATAGTAAGGGTGCGTGGCAGAACTGTCCTCCTCCTGGGCTTCGTGGGGCCACCGTAGGGTTTTGCTGTACCCCTGGATGAACCGACGATGGAAAGTGACAAAACTCATGAAACGTTGAAGCTCCTTCACAGTCTTCGGAATGAGCCAGTTTTGTACCGCCTTTACCTTCCCCTTGTCCATCTGGATGTCGTCCAAGCTGATGACATAGCCCAAGAAGTGGATCTTTGGACGGTGGAGTGGTTTAGGTATAGTTGGTGGGAGCGGAGCACCTCCCGGATCTTACACACCTTTTCCTTTTGCTCTTGCAAATTCCGCGATTAGATCAGGATATTGTCGATATAGACAATGACATATTTTTGGAGGTACGGCTGGAACACCTCGTTCATAAAACCCTGGAAGACCGTGGGAGAGATGGTGAGCCCATACGGCATGACACTGTACTCAAATTGTTGTGGGGGCATGATGAATGCAGTTTTCCACTTGTCCCCCTTTCGGATACGCACCAGGATTAGGCACTTCGGAGATACAGCTTCGAAAACACCCGGGCCTTCCTTAGATCCTCCAAAGCGGCTGCTACTAGCAGGAGAGGATAAAGAAGCGGTGCGATCTGAGCGTTGAGCTGCCGGAGGCCCCCGTCCATCTTCTTTACAAAGAAGAAGCTCGACACTGCAGGGGAAAAGGAAGGGGTAATCAAACTCTGACGGAGAGCCTGCTGGATGTACTCCTCCATAGCCCGATGTTCAGGGATCTCCTCTCGCAGGCAGGCAGAACCCTGGTTTACCACCGCCCGGAGTTGTCAAAGCTGTGGCTGTGGCCCCTGAGGGGGCACAGTTCGTAGCAGCTGGTCTCGCTACTGAGGTAGTAGAGACCCTTCACCACTCCAGAGCTCCCTCCACGAGGAGTCGAGGTCGTACGACGCACAATGGCGACTGTTCACGTCATGGTGCGAGCTGTCTGTGACTTGGCAGTTGTGCTGGTGGCTCTATCTGAGCCCCCCTTCGAGCTCGTGGCCAAGGTGGCCCTTAGGTTCGTGTCGGTTAAGACCGAATTCTTCTTTGCAATTTCCTCCCTGAAGAGGATTGGGGATCTGCAAGCTCTGTCCGTGGCCCCGTCTCGCCTGAAACTTGCCCCTGGCATGGCCAGAGCGTTTCTCTACATGAAACCTAGGTACGTACCTAAGGTGCCTATGGCTCCCACACGACCTGTCATGTTACAGGCATTCTGCCCTCCTCCGTTCGTAGCCTGGACCAGGAGCGACCTCAGGACGAGTCCATGGAGGAAGTTGGAGCAGCTGTTCGTCTGCTATGGCCCTTATAGGAAGGGCTTCCCGGCCAAAAAGCAGATAGGTAGTCGGTGCAGTGCTCACTCCACCCGGATTGTGGCGGCCTTGATGGCCTGGTTTGCTGGATTTTCACTCTGGGACATCTGTGACACTGCAGATTGGTCCACTCCGCTGACCTTTGCCAGGTTCTATGACCTTGACCTCAGAGCCACTCCAGGCTCCTCTGCCCTACATGCAGTTGCTGAGGCCCTCACACACTAGGCAGGGTCTGGTCAGTGTGTCGTGATTGGACACTCTTTTCCAAAGCGTTACGACGCAGCTCGAGTTTTAAATATGGAACGTCTTTAGTGTACGAATGTAACCCCAGTTTCCGGAGGGAACGAGATGCTGTGTCTCCGTGCCACACTCTCTGCATCCCTGCGGCGCTTACCTTCTCTATTGCTCTCTTGCAGAAGCTGGCGTCTCTACCATCTCGCAGCCATTAGTAGCTTACTGGTTTACGCGTCGTCGCTAGCTGGTGACGTCACGACTTCCCGATTGGTTAGATTTTACATGTGGTGTAGAGTGCGGACAACGCAGGGGCGTTCCTAAAGCGTTACAATGGAGCGTCTCGCTCCCTCGGGGAACTAGGGTTACATTAGTAACCTAGAGACGTTCCCTACTGAACCGGAGTCGACTAGAGCGAGTACCAAGACAGAAAGAGTTGTGGTTAGAAGAGTTATCTGGTTAGATGGAGTGATCTGGTTTACCACAGTATAGACACTTCCCGGTGGTTAGGCGGCTGTTTCTCTCCCTCTGGGAGAGCCTCTGCGAACCGAGCTGCATTGGCTCGGGTTCTGGAGCTGTAGTGGGTCTAGGCGTGCTGTTTGTGTGGAGTGAGGTTGGATGGCAAGCAGCAAGGCGCTGGGAAAGCCCGATGGATTTCTGTATGAAAGCCTCCAAACCCACACTGTCCTAATGAACCGCCATTGCATGTTTAATATCTGGAGCAAGCCCCAGTCTATATACGCGCTGGATCGCTGTTCTTGTTCCAGCCACTAGATGCCGCCAGAGTGCAAAACCGGAGACTATAGTCTGAGCAGCTGATCGGCTGTGTTAAGAACACCGGAATCGGTGCAAAACACTGCCGTAAAGTGTTTGGTGAATTGAGCATAGGAACTCACCACAGGGCCTGGAACGCCACCATCGGACTGCCACTGAGAGCGGGCTGTTTCTGACGGGCGGCGGCTGACGGGAAGGTGGCTCGGAGGGCGACGGAGAGGTCGCGGAAAGCGTCGGAAGGAGTGCCGGGTTGTGAATCCATGGCGAGGTAACGCTGATTTAATTCTCTCTTTCTCTCTCTCGTTGTTCGGTCCGTTATTCTGTCATGCGGCAAAAAAAAGAGGCGGAAGCCAGAGTACAATTTGCATAGGTTTTAACCTCTTAGGCTTCATTGTTGCGTGAGGGCAACAAATAGCCCATTGTTCTCAGGTTATGTTTAGGTTACAGGTAATGTTTAGCAATATATTAAACAAATAGGGAGAAAAGTAACCATGACTAACTCTACATCATTCTAAAGTCTCAGGCAGCGATTTCCGATCACTGTTTTTTAATGGACAACGTATAACGAATGTATTTGCTGAATGTGAGTAAGCAATACACACAAACAAAATGCATAAAAAAAACTGCAATACTTACATCATCATTATTTTTATTATTATTATTATTATTATTATTATTATTATTATTATTAATGTAACAAGTCACAAACACATCCACTGCTGCTAATAATTTTTATTAGGAAAGATAAGGGTCCAGTGAACAACATGCTGTAAAGCATTTCTGCTCCAAACAAACAATAGTATTGTAATTTAGATGTTTATTCCTTTGTTTACGTAACCCAGCCATTAGGGAGGCACAAGCCAGTGCACTCTTAGTGCCGGTCCCAAGCCTGAATAAATAGGGAGGGTTGCGTTTGGAAGGGCATCCAGCGTAAAACATGTGCCAAATCGAATATACGGATCACAAATAAGAATTTCATTCTGGATCAGTCGAGGTCTGGGTTACCAACGACCGCCACAGGTATCGTTGGCCAACAGGGTGCAAATTGGGATACTGTTGGACGAAGGAGGTGAAGGAGAGGAGGAACACATCTACAGAGATGGCAGCGAAAGGAGAAGTATAGGAGAGTGGAGGTTCGGGTTGGTACTTTAAATGTTGGAACTATGACAGGTAAAGGGAAAGAGATAGCTGATATGATGGAGAAAAGAAAAGGTAGATATGTTGTGTGTTCAGGAGACCAAGTCGAAAGGGAGTAAGGACAGGAACATTAAGGGTGGGTTCAAACTGTTCTATCATGGTGTGGATGGAAAGAGAAATGGTGTAAAAGGTGATTCTGAAGGAAGAGTACTGTAAGAGTGTGGTGGACGTGAAGAGAGTTTCTGATAGAGTGATGAACGTGAAGCTGGAAGTTGAAGGGTTGATGATAAATGTCATCAGTGCCTATGCTCCACAAGTGGGTTGTGAGATGAAGGAAAGATTCTGAAGTGAATTAGACGAAGTGGTAGATGGTGTACCTAGGAACGAATGATTGGTGATTGGGGCAGACTTTAATGGGCATGTAGGTGAGGGGAACAGAGGTGATTAGGAGGTGATGGGTCGGTATGGTTTTAAGGAGAGGAATGTGGAAGGGCAAATGGTGGTAGATTTTGCTAAAAGGATGGAAATGGCAGTGGTGAATACATATTTTAAGAAGAAGGAGGATCATAGGGTGACGCATAAGATTGGAGAAAGGTGCACACAGGTGGACTATGTTCTATGTAGGAGATGCAACCTGAAGGAGATTGGAGACTGTAAGGTGTTGGCAGGGGACAGTGTAGCTAGACAGCATCCAATAATGGTCTGTAGGATGGTTTTGAAGGTGAAGAAGAAGAGGAGGAGAGTGAGGACTGAGAGAAGAAGAAGATGGTGGAAACTGAAGGAGGAAGACTGTAGTGTGAGGTTCAGGGAAGAGGTCAGACAGGGGCTCTGTGGTGGTAAAAAAGTCCTGGATGATTGGGTAACTACTGCAGGAGTGTTGAGGGAGGCAGCGAGAAAATACTTGGTGTGACATCTGGAAATAGAAAGGTAGACAAAAAGACATGGTGGTGGAATGAAGAAGTGCAGGAGAGCATAAGGAGAAAGAGGTTGGTAAAACAGAAGTGGGATAGACAGAGTGATGAGAAAAGTAGGCAGGAGTACAAGGAGATACAACAGCAGGTAAAGACAGATGTGGCGAAAGCCAAGGAAAAGGCATATGAGGAGCTGTATGAGAGGTTGGACACTAAGGAAAGGAGAAAAGGATTTGTACCGATTGGCCAGGCAGAGAGACCGAGCTGGGAAGGATGTGCTGCAAGTTAGAGTAATAAAGGATGGTGATGGAAATCTGTTTACTAGTGAGGAGAGTATGTTGAGAAGGTGGAGGGAGTATTTTGAGCAGCTGATGAATGAGGAAAATGAGAGAGGGAGAAGGTTGGGTGGTGTAGAGTTGGTGAAGAAGAAAGTGGATAGGATTAGTAAGAAGGAAGTGAGAGCAGCGATTTAGAGGATGAGAGTGGAAAGTCGGTTGGACCAGAAGCATGGAGATGTTTAAGAGAGATGGCAGTGGAGTTTTTGACCAGATTTTTTAACAAGATTCTGGAAGGTGAGAAGATGCCTGAGGAATGGAGAAGGAGTGTGCTGGTACCGATCATTAAGAACAAGGAAGATGTGCAGACTTGCAGTAACTACAGGGCAATTAAGTTGATCAGTCACACCATGAAGTTATGAGAGAGAGTAGTGGAAGCCAGACTAAGAGAAGAGGTGACCATCTGTGAGCAGCAGTATGGTTTCATGCCGAGGAAGAGCACCACAAATGCCTTATTTGCTTTGAGAATGTTGATGGAGAAGTATAGAGAAGGACAGAAGGAATTGCATTGCAAATTTGTGGATTTAGAGAAAGCGTACGACAAAGTGCCAAAATAGGAGTTGTGGTATTGTATGAGGAAGTCATGTGTGTCAGACAAGTAGGTGATGGTGGTGCAGGACATGTATGAGGACAGTGTGACAGCAGTGAAGTGTGCAGTAGGAACTGCACCAAGGATCGGCTCTAAGCCCTTTCCTGTTTGCAGTGGTGATGGACAGGTTGACGGACGATGTCAGACAGGAGTCTCCCTGGACTATGATGTTTGTGGATGATATTGTGATTTGTGGTGGGAGTAGTAAACAGGTTAAGATGAGCCTGGAGAGGTGGAGGTACATGCTGGAGTGAAGGGGAATGAAGTCAGTAGGAGTAAGACAGAGTATATGTGTGTGAATGAAAGGAAGGGCAGTGGAGGGGTGCGGTTGCAGGGAGAAGAGGTGGAGAGGAGTTTAGGTACCTGGGGTCAACAGTGCAAAGTAATGGAGAGTGTGTTAGGGAAGTGAAGAAAAGAGTGCAGGCAGGGTGGAGTGGGTGGAGAAGAGTGATAGCAGGAGTGATTTGTGATAGTAGGGTATCTGCAAGAATGAAAGGGAAAGTTTATAGCACTGTGGTGAGACCTGCGATGTTGTATGTATTAGAGACCATGGCATTGAGTAAACTACAGGAGGTGGAGCTGGAGGTAGCAGAGCTGAAGATGTTAAGGTTTTTGTTTGGAGTGACGACGATGGACAAGATTAGAAATTAGTTTATTAGAGGGACAGCCCATGTAGGACGTTTTGCTGACAAGGTGAGGGAGGTGAGATTGAGATGGTTTGGACATGTGCAGAGGAGGGACATGAGATATTGGTAGAAGAATGCTGAGAATGGAGCCACCAGGAAGGAGGAAAAGAGGAAGGCCAAGAAGGAGGTTCATGGATGTGGTGAGGGAAGACATGCAGGTAGTTGGTTTGAAAGATGCAGATGTAGAGGACAGGGTGGTATGGAGACGGATGATTCGCTGTGGCGACCCCTAATGGGAGCAGCCGAAAGAAGAAGAAGAAGAAAATTCCTTTGTTTACGTAACAGAACTTCGGCTGGTGTTTGTGTTTATATATTTCCGAATAACTTTCACATAAAAAAAGACATCTTGCTGGTAAAAAAACAAATATGGCTGGTAGAATATAGTGTTACAAAACGGTAAGAAAACAAAAAACAACAACAACAACAACAAAAAAGGCGGAATCTTTGGTTGAGTCTCTACTCTCTGCAGGTGTCGTCATTTTTTTTAAGCTCCGCCTCTCATTTCAAACCTTTTATTTCCAGCCAGTAACATTATGAAAACAAAATGACTGATGGACAATGTAGCCAACAAGTGCAGGATTGTAACGTTATATGGGAGGATTTTATTCTCCACGTGTGTGAATCTTAGTTTTATTACTCTTTTCAAACTCTTAGTGGTCGAAGCAGCACGTGCTGTGATGAACCAGGAAGTGATGCAGCTCTCAGGTCAACACAAACAGCTGTTTATAGCTTGTGCTATCTGGACTTTGTTTACAAAAAACAAAAAAAACAAGGAAAAAAATGGACAACCAAAAAAGTTGTTTTATCTGATATTTGCAAAAAAAGCAGCGATGTGGAAAATATTTTTGGGGGCAGAGTAACAACAGCGACTTGGAGATCTACATCTGTAAGTTACAATATGCCCCCTTTTTTAGCTTTATACGATTTTATTGTTTTTATTGCCTGTTTGTTTTTATAAAAGAATTGCTTGAAAAGTAAGTTTGTGTGTGTGTGTGGGTGTTTGTGTGTGTGTGTGTGTGTGTGTGTGTGTGTGTGTGTGTGTGTATTGTTGAGATTGGAATGGCCAGACATCAATATGAATGGCCATGGCTGTAAAACAATACATTTTTTTCTGTGTTATCGCAATGAGCCACATAATACATATGGGCACATACGAACATCACCCATCCCTTCCCCTCTCTCACACACACACACACACACACACACACACACACACACACACACACACACACACACACACACACACACACACCTCTGCTCAGCCAGATTTATTGTAAATGTCACACACCAACATAATGAAAGAAATTGACTCCTACAGTACCAAGACCACAGGCCAGTCATTTTCAACAATGAACATTGTGTGTGTAAGACAGTGCACACAAACTCTCAGTTCAACCAAGTCCACAAACAAAAATATAATAATTTACAATAGCGTTTGTGAAGTTCAGTCCCTTTTGGAAATTCCTGGTCGATGTTAGCATGGAGTGAGCTAAAGTGGCGCTGAAGATTTGAAACTTGTAAATGCACTAATGACACCTGACATAAGGCAGATTGAATTTGTTATTACGTTCAACAAAAAAATATAAACTCTCCCATTCTGTTAAAACCGTCCTGTGTTCATCTTCATATTTTCGGTTTGCTGTGCATTTTTCCCTGCCATTTTGAGAGCGAACTTGACACAAATTGTTTACTTAAAATTTAAGTAAACAATTTGCATATTAAAGTTTGTGTTTGTTTTTTTAATGTGCGTGTTCGCTTCACATGAGTTCATTACTGTATTTTTGTCCAATGCACATGTGGGTGAGATAAAAATACCGCAAAGTTTCCCAGTAGGGGCAAGATCTTAAAAGATATTTAAAGTCTTAAAAATACCGTATTAAACTGAAGCGAATTGAAAAAAACACAAACACAAATATCAATATAAACGTAAGAGCCGCATGAAACCAGGCAAAGAGCCGCATGCGGCTCAAGAGCCAGGGGTTGGCCACCCCTGGAATAGAGTATGAATGATCACCTGAGTTTAGCAGGTGTCTCTCAAACAGGGGGAGGGAGAAAAGGCTCAGACATAGTCTTAGATAAATGTTCGTAGGACTCTCATTTGTTATGAAAATCTTCATAAAATGTAAAATTTTAACTCATGAGACATGTGGCCCAGTACTTTTCTGGATTGCTCCAGGACTGATTTCATGTATTTATATATGAAATAATAATAATGTTCAATACAGGAAATGTATATCTATGGCACTTCATCATCTATAACTTATCTTTTTAAGCAATATCAACGTTTATGTTTGGAAAGAAGACACTTTGAGCTTTACTGTCAAAGATTTATAAATTGTGTATGTAGCACATTTTTATCAGGAACTGTTAACATTTAAAGTTAGGTAGAGCATTTCAGCTGTTAGTCCCAAAATCTTGGCGGGGAGGGGCGAACCAGACATAGTCTCAGATAAATGTTTGTAGAAATCAAATTTTTTATGATCATTAAATTTAAAGTATAAACTCATAAGATTGCTCCAGGACTGAATTCATGTATTTATATATGAAGAAAAAAAAAATAAATTATGGATGTTTTTTTTTACAGTACTTAATCATCTATAACTTATTATTTTTAGAGCAATATCAACAGTGAATAATAAAGAGTAAAGCTCAAAGTTATGTTCAGATTTAGTGTAATGTTGTAAATGCATATACAGATACACAATTAAGAATACATTTTAATTATTTAAATAATTTATTCTAAAATTAATTAAATTCTTTGAATTGAATTAAATTTAAACTGACCTGTTGTCAATTATATATATATATATATATATATATATATATATATATATATATATATATATATATATATATGCAGTGTTGGGCAACGTTACTTTTAAAAGTAATGCATTACAATATTAAGTTACTCCCCAAAAAAGTAACTACGTTACTTAGTTACTTTTTATGGAAAGTAATGCGTTATATTACTTTTGCATTACTTTTGTGTTACTTGTATCTCTTTTATGCCTTACAGGTGTTATAGTTGTAATATAGAGAACGTTTTTAGGTTACGAACGTAACCCTAGTTCCCCGAGGGAACGAGACGCTGCGTTGAAACGCTATGGGAACGCCCCTGCGTGACCATGCTCTGAACCACATGTGAAATCTAGCCAATAGGCAAGCCTTGACGTTATAGACAGGCGACGTCGCGTAAACCAGGAAGCTACAAGATGGCTGTGCGGTGGTAGCGACATTAGCTTCTGCAAAGAGAGAAGGTAGGCGCCGTAGAGATGCAGGGAATGTGGCACGGAGACGCAGCATCTCGTTCCCTCTGGGAACTAGGGTTACGTTCGTAACCGGGAGACGTTCCCCTCCAGGAACTCGAGCTGCGTCGAAATGCTATGGGAACGAGTGTCCAATCACGCCACACTGACCAGACCCTGCCGAAAGAGTGAGGGCCTCGGCACCAGCACGCAAGACAGAGGAGCCCGGGGTGGCTCTGAGGCCAAGGCCATAGAACCTGACAAAGGTCAGCGGAGTGGACCAACCCGCAGCGTCACAGACGTCCCGGAGTGACACTCCAGGGGACCCGGCTGCAGAGGACGCCACACTCCGGTGGAGCGAGCCCTGACCGCGATCGGAGCAGGGACTAGGACTCGCAGCCGAACAACTGCACCGACTACCTCCAAGGACTCGTCCTGTGGAGATAAGCACCCAGTGCTCGCACTGGACACAGCCGTGCCTCGTAACCCCTGGTCGGGGGCCCATAAACAGAGGAGGGCAGAATGCCTGTAACAAGACACTTTGTGCGGGAGCACCCAGCCTCGTGGAAAGAAACACACCGGCCATGAAAGGGGGCAACTCCAGGCGGGATGAGGCAACTGCCAAGTCCCAGACAGGCACTCTGGGTCGCGTCCCCGGGCCACAGCCTCCGGGCGCGCGGAGGAAACATGAAACATGAAACATCAAAGGGGTTAACCCTGCGGCAAACTGTACCTGCAAAAACACCAGAACTGAACCGACCGGGCAGTTAACTGGGTCCAAGTCATGGTGCTCACACCATGACACGAACAGTCGCCATCTTGCGGCATACGAGCTCCTCGTGGAGGGAGTGCTGGAGTGGAGAAAGGCCTCTACTACCTCGGTAGAGAGAACAGCCGCTATGAACCGTGCCCCCTTAGAGACCACAGCCTTCACAACCCCGGGCGGGGGTGAACCAGGGTTCCATTCACCACCGAGGTGCTACCAGGAGGAAACAGACTCCCTACCGCCGAACTTATTCCAGAACTCCCGAGAGCAGCGCGATCGGGGGAAAAGCGTACAGGCGTAGCCTCGGCTAAGACCGTCCCATGGCAGCCACTGTCTCAACAGGGCGTCTGCTCAGACATCCAACCGTCCCGGGATGTAACCGGCTTTAAATGAGAGGAGTTTATCCCGGGACCACAAGAGGACCTCCTGCGCCAGTTGCTCGCAAGGGTGAGACCGGAGGCCTCCCAGGTGGTTGATGTACGAGACCACCGCAGTATTGTCCATGTCGCTACCACCGCACAGCCATCTTGTAGCTTCCTGGTTTACGCGACGTCGCCTGTCTATGATGTCACGGCTTGCCTATTGGCTAGATTTCACATGTGGTTCAGAGCGTAGTCACGCAGGGTCGTTCCCATAGCGTTTCGACGCAGCTCGAGTTCCTGAAGGGGAACATACCTTTCGCTGTCATCTCGTAAAACATCGTGCAATTCCGTAAATATGACCTTGTCCTCAGCTACATCATTCTCTGCTTCATCATCAGCTTGAAACATTCTGAATGCTTTTACAAAGTTCGCACTATTATCAGTGACCGTGGCAGTTTATCTTCCCACAAAAAGCAAATGAGCTGTGAATTTGCTCTCTTTCTTCGCTGCGATATCGTACATGTGTCTCCTACGGAAAACCTTTATTCTGAGCAGTCAATAGATCTGCAGTGGTGGAAAGTTGGCAAAAGTTTTCTATATTTCTGTCTCCATTTCCATATATTCAACATTATACACACACACACACACCTGTAGTGCTGTGCTTTGCATGCAGATGTTTTTAGAGTGGTATTTTTTGCAGTTGACAAGAGCTTTTCATCAACACAATCTACACTTAACCATTATTCTTTTCTCCTTTTCCTCGACTATTTCAAAATAATAAGAACACTTCCATCAGAGTAATGTAATGCTCTGGATTGCCATCAGATTGTGTATATATATATATATATATATATATATATATATATATATATAAAGCGTTTCGACGCAGCTCGAGTTCCTGAAAGGGAACTGAAATACTCAGACCAGCCTGTCTGGCACCAACAACCATGCCACGTTCAAAGTCACTTAAATCAACTTTCTTCCCCATTCTGATGCTCGGTTTAAACTGCAGCAGATCGTCTTGACCATGTCTACATGCCTAAATGCATTGTGCTGCTGATTAGAAATTTGCGTAAACGAGCAGTTGGACAGGTGTACCGGATAAAGTGGCCGGTGAGTGTATGTATATATATATATATATATATATATATATATATATATATATATATATAGATATATAGATATATAGATATAGATATAGATATATATAGATATAAATACATACACTCACCGGCCACATTTATTTATTTTTTATTTATTTATTTATTTTTATTTATTTATTTATTTTTGTTTATTTATTTATTTTTTACAGTTAAATTTTACTAACACTTTCCAGACGTTTGTTGCCCGATCACAAATTTCTTTTTGAATGTGTTGCAGCAATCAAATAAAAAAGGTCCTTATTTTTTCTTTAAAATGGTAAATTTCCTCCGTTTACACATTTTATGTGTTCTATTGTTTTTAGTGTGAATAAAATATGGGTTTATGAGATTTGTAAGTCATTCTGTGCATTTTCTTTCATTTACGTTACACAATGTCCCAATTTTTATTTTTTTTAATTGTGGTTGTATAATAGTTTTTCAAAATTATAGGAATATACATGTAAACTTTGAAACTTAGTGAGCGCTGCTTTAATTGGGTGTTGCCCCTTTAAGAGGGTGAGGTAGTGTGTGCATGGCAGTAGCTCATAAAGTGAATATGATGAGACACTACGCGTGGCGTGTGTGACTTGATCTGATTTATTTGATTAATTCTGTTGATGAGAAGTTTCTTGACAGATTTTATTTTATTACATATAGAAGTTGAGGAATCAAATTGAGATACCACTGTGAGCGTTACCAAAGATTGAAAAAATACTACTTACTGTTTTGGATAATTATTCTGTATATAATAACATTTTTTTCAATCATTCTATTCAATTGTCTATAATGAATTATGTATTTAATTCAATATAGACCAAAACTGACCTCTGCCATAATACACAACATGTTTGGTGGACAAAAAGCACTGACATTATTTTTCAGCATCGGGTACTTGCAAACTTCATATACTTGAAAAAAGGATAAATAGAAAAATTTACAGAGACATTCTTAATAAAAATCTGAAGTCATCTACAAGAATGAGGAAGATAAAATGCAGGTGGAAATTTCAGCAAGACAATGATTCCAAACACACAATCAAAAAAGCTCTCAACTGGTTTCAGAGAAAAAAATAAAGCTGCTAGAATGATCCAGACAATCACCTGACTGGAATCCAAATGAAAATCTATAGAAAGACCTAAAGTTCAGAGTTCATTAAAGAGGCACATGGAACCTTCTACATTTGAAGAGTGTTTGTGTGGAAGAATGGACCAAAATCACACCCGAGCAATGCATGTAACTAGTTTCTCCATACAGGAGGTATCTAGAAGCTGCTATTACCAACAAAGTCTTTTGTACAAAGTATTAAATAATTATCAGTGCTAAATATATTTTCCCCGTGTCATTTCACATTATTACACATTATTTATATATCATCAATGTGTGGACTGTTGTTACCAATGTGCATATTTTAATTTATTTTAATTGATTTGTGTTTTTAGGTAAATCTGTGATCGGGTGTGAAATAAATCAAAAGTCAGGACACTTCTTATTTTATATAATCTTATTTTCCAGCATAATTTGTTTCGATATTTATATATTTAAATGTGCACAGAAAAAAATGTGTCTTTGTGTCTCCTTGTGATTTTGTGTTTTTATTGTGATTATGGCTCTTCATCAGCTCCAAAACAATGACATTTATAAATAAAATCTACAGTCTCTCACTAAAACACTAATGATTAATCATTTTGATGACATCATTCTGCACTTTAGTTTTTTAGCAATGATTTAAATCATATCAGTAAACACTGGTTACCTGATTGGAGTAATGAATGATAATCATGATCCTAATCAGTGCAGTGTCATTAGTGTTCATTTACAATAATAACTACATTTATGGAATTAGTAACACATTTATGAAATCATTTTAAAATGACTTACTCAGCTTTTCTGGATTCTTTGACCACTGGCAGCAGCCTCAGAAGACATTCATCTGATCTGTCATATTTCCTCAAATCAAACACACCCAGATTCTCTTCTGAGTTCAGCAACACAAACACCAGAGCAGACCACTGAGCAGGAGAGAGTCTGACTCCACTGAGACACCTGGAATTACTGCTGTTCAGGTAACGTTGTACTTCCTGTACTAGAGAATCATCATTCAGTTCATTTAGACAATGGAACAGATTGATGGATTTCTCTGGAGATGGATTTTCTCTGATCTTCTCCTTGATGTACTCGACTGTTTCCTGTTTGCTGTGAGAGCTACTTCCTGTCTGGGGCAGTAGGTCTCGTAAGAGAGTCTGATTGGACTCCAGTGAGAGACCCAGAAGGAAGCGGAGGAACATGTCCAGGTGTCCATTCTCACTCTGTAAGGTCTTGTCCACTGCACACCTCAGGAAATCAGACATGTTTGATTTGTTTGAAAGACCAAACCATGTTTTTTGTTTTCTAACATTTTTAAAAAAAAACGTATATAAAGCAGCCAGAAACTCCTGAACACTCAGATGTACAAAGCTGAACATCTTCCCCAGGTGAAGCTCAAACTCCTCTCTGAAGATCTGAGTACACACTCCTGAGTACACTGATGCTTCTCTGACATCAATGCCACACTCTCTCAGGTCTTCCTCATAGAAGATCAGGTTTCCTTTCTCCAGCTGTTGGAAAGCCAGTTTTCCTAGTGCCTTGATACTCTTTCTGGTCTGCTGAGGATCAGGGTCACATTTCTGATGGTACTTTTGGTGCTTGTGTTTGATCTGAAAGATCAGGAAGTGTGTGAACATTTGAGTCAGAGTCTTGGGGATCTCTCCACTCTCTGCTTCACCCAACATTCTCCCAAGAACAGTGGCTGAGATCCAGCAGAAGACTGGGATATGACACATGATGTAGAGGCTTCTGGAAGACTTCATGTGTGTGATGATTTTATTGGCCAGGCTCTGATCACTGATCCTCTTCCTGAAGTACTCCTTTTTCTGAGGATCACTGAACCCTCGTACCTCTGTTACCTGGTCTACACACTCGGGAGGGATCTGATTGGCTGCTCCTGGTCGAGAGGTGATCCAGAGAAGAGCAGACGGAAGCAGATTCCCCTTGATAAGGTTCGTCAGCAGCACATCCACTGAGGCTGATTCTGTCACATCACACAATCTTTCATTGTTCTGGAAATTTAGAGGAAGTCGACACTCATCCAGACCATCAAAGATCAACACCACTTTATTCCTCTCACAGTGTATTAATCGTAATTCTTTTATTTCTGGTAAAAAGTGATGAAGAAGATCCATCAGACTGAGATGTTTCTGCTTCATCAGATTCAGCTCTCTAAAGGGAAGTGGAAACATGAAGGTGATGTCCTGATTTGCTTTTCCTTCAGCCCAGTCCAGAATGAACTTCTGCACAGAGACTGTTTTTCCAATTCCAGCAACTCCTTTAGTCAGCACACTTCTGATGGACTTGTCTTTAAAGAGATCATTACATTTGATGGGTGTCTCCTGTGTTGCTGGTCTCCTGGACACTGTCTCAATCTGTCTCACCTCATGTTCATTATTGACGTCTCCACTCCAACCTTCTGTGATGTAGAGGTCTGTGTAGATCTCATTCAGAAGTGCTGAGCTTCCATGCTGTGAGATTCCTTCAGTAATTCTTTTACATTTCTCTCTCAGTTTGGATTTGAGTTTATTTTGCTGGTGCTCAGAGACGAGTTCTGATAAAAAGAAGAATAAAATATAAAACTCTATGATCATCTTTGTGAGCTACTGATATTTTCATAGCTGTATATCATATGGAATGTCAGTACTGATGTGTTATTATTTTGTGTTGATAAAAGCACATCAATATGATGAGATGTGTTTAATAAATGTACAGCAGTTTCCTTCCTCTGAAGATAAAGTGATGTTAGAACCCCATGAGCTCTTACTGTTCTGCAGTGTGTTAGCGAGATCTGTGTGCTTCATGTTCTTCAGGAAGTGCAGTGTGATCTTCATCACTCCCTCTCTGACACTGCTCTGATCCTCCTCATCCTCCACCTCCCTCTCAGAGCATGCTGGGTAATCTGGACTCAGGAGCTTCTTATATCTCTTCAGTTCATTCTGTATCAGACTGATGACTTTGTGCTCCAGATCCTGATTTGTAACAGAAACAAAAAATAGACTACACTTACAGTGAAAAAAATAAGTATTTGAACACCCTGCTATTTTGCAAGTTCTCCCACTTAGAAATCATGGAGGGGTCTGAAATTGTCATAGTAGGTGCATGTCCACTGTGAGAGACATAATCTAAAAAAAAAAATCCAAAAATCACAATATATGATTTTTAAACTGTTTATTTGTATGATACAGCTGCAAATAAGTATTTGAACACCTGTCTATCAGCTAGAATTCTGACCCTCAAAGACCTGTTAGTCTGCCTTTAAAATGTCCACCTCCACTACATTTATTATCCAAAATCAGATGCACCTGTTTGAGGTCGTTAGCTGCATAAAGACACCTGTCCACCCCATACAATCAGTAAGAATCCAACTACCAACATGGCCAAGACCAAAGAGCTGTCCAAAGACACTAGAGGCAAAATGGAAAGGGCTACGGGGAAATTGTCAAGCAGCTTGGTGAAAAAAAGGTCCACTGTTGGAGCAATCATTAGAAAATGGAAAAAGCTAAACATGACTGGTAATCTCCCTCGGACTGGGACTCCATGCAAGATCTCACCTCGTGGGGTCTCAATGATCCTAAGGAAGGTGAGAAATCAGCCAGAACGACACGGGAGGAGCTGGTCAATGACTTGAAAAGAGCTGGGACCACCGTTTCCAAGGTTACTGTTGGTAATACACTAAGACATCATGGTTTGAAATCATGCATGGCATGGAAGGTTCTCCTGCTTAAACAAGCACATGTCCAGGCACGTCTTAAGTTTGGCAATGACCATTTGGATGATCCAGAGGAGTCATGGGAGAAAGTCATGTGGTCAGATGAGACCAAAATAGAACTTTTGGGTCATAATTCCACTAAATGTGTTTTTAGGAAAAAGAATGATGAGTACCATCCCAAGAACACCATCCCTACTGTGAAGCATGGGGGTGGTAGCATCATGCTTTGGGGGTGTTTTTCTGCACATGGGACAAGGCGACTGCACTGTATTAAGGAGAGGATGACCGGGGCCATGTATTGCAAGATTTTGGGGAACAACCTCCTTCCCTCAGTTAGAGCATTGAAGATGGGTCGAGGCTGGGTCTTCCAACATGACAATGACCCGAAGAACACAGCCAGTATAACCAAGGAGTGGCTCTGTAAGAAGCATATCAAGGTTCTGGCATGGCCTAGCCAGTCTCCAGACCTAAACCCAATAGAGAATCTTTGGAGGGAGCTCAAACTCCGTGTTTCTCAGCGACAGGGCAGAAACCTGACTGATCTAGAGAAGATCTGTGTGGAGGAGTGGGCCAAAATCCGTCCTGCAGTGTGTGCAAACCTGGTAAAAAACTACAGGAAACGTTTGACCTCTGTAATTGCAAACAAAGGCTCCTGTACCAAATATTAACATTGACTTTCTCAGGTGTTCAAATACTTATTTGCAGCTGTATCATACAAAAAAATAGTTAAAAAATCATATATTGTGATTTCTGGATTTTTTTCCTCTCACAGTGGACATGCACCTACGATGACAATTTCAGACCCCTCCATGATTTCTAAGTGGGAGAACTTGCAAAATAGCAGCGTGTTCAAATACTTATTTTCCTCACTGTATATCAAACACTAGAATGTAACATAAGAATGTGTTCATTAGTGACATCCAGACAAACTGGTTTCAGACGAGAGCACAGACGAGTAAAAACATGAAGGTGAGTCACTGAGTATTAAGAAGGAGGCAAAAGTATAAAATAAAAATGCTGATGATTCAATTTTACAAAGAACAGTTTGGAAAGAAAGCAAGAAACAAACAAGAAGAATGAGAAAAGAAGAAGGAAAAAGATGTTGAAACCAATGAGGAAACACAACACACTCATGTTCTCTCTTACTTCTGCTCAGGATTTTGTTCTGTCACATTGCAGTGAGAGTGGAATAGATACACACACACACACACACACACACACACACACACACACACACACACACACACCTTGAATATGGCCTCTAAATGACTCTTCTCAGTGATCTTTGATTTCTTCTTTTGCAGTCTGTGAACAAATAAAACACTTGTTAAAAGTAGAATAAAGACTATAAATCATATTCATAACTACAAACACAAAGCAGTGAATACACACATATTACAGAGATGTTTGATTATGTGAGAGTGTGAGTGATAAAACACTGCACTCATACATTCAACTGTCCTCACCTCAGATCAGTAGTACAGTCTGTGTCTTTAAAGTTTATTGGAAGATCCATTGACTCAACACTCTTCATGGACACACAGCTGAGTTCAGGTGAGTTTGATCTCTTACCCTGAATCAGACTAAACACACACAACCACTGCATCATTATTACTGTTCTGCAGCAACACTGAATAATGAAACTGGAGTTAAAATCTGATGATGTTCTTATTAACACTGATCCCATTCTTTAACCTTCATACTTTATCCAGCTACAGGGACAACTTGGGGTTAGACGTGTTGCTCAGTAGCTTAATGTCACTAATCATCAGCTGGTTTGGACATCTGGAGACAAAGCTGCTGAATTCAACTCTTCACTCGTCACTTTTCACAGATACACATCAGAGTCTGATCTGTTTAGTGTTGGTGAATGTGAGAACATTTCTATTTTTCACAGAGTCACAACCTTCACTCACCTCTCATCTTTCTTTATGTCTTGATTCACAGAGTCACTCATTCTGGAGGACATTTTTACTCCTTCAAAGGAACCTACACACACACACACACACACACACACACACCAACCCCCACACAAAGAAGACATATTTACATCAAAACAAAACAGGAAAAATCACCTGAACTTCTTCATCTAGTTTAAATTCATAACATTCACATGTTCTACCTTTAGATTTACAGACTTACTGTGTTTTTCTCCTGGAACCTTTTAGAGTCCTGTCACTAAGTTCTGTTTCAGTTTTACTCAAACTGGTGTGACTGGTTTAGGAAGATTAAAATATATATAAATAGAGGTGGAGCAAACACACACACACACACACACACACACACACACACACACATTACACTTTTGGCTGGTGGTTCCAATCTATGAGTAAATTTTATATTGTAATATTTCTTACCTGAAATGCGTTCGTGTTCTCGTGTGTGTGTGTGTGTGTGTGTGTGTGTGTGTGTGTGTGTGTGTGTGTGTATTCATGCAACCCACACTATAATTGAAGAATAGCAGCTTAAAGAGGTTACAGTGTGCTCGACTAAGGAATGTTGTGTCTTCTGTAAATCCTTATGCTACCACTAGACACACTGAATAGCAAAAAAAACAGGAAAAAGTTTTGGTTTTTAGTAGACGAAGTTGTGAGCTCCAGATCATCACGCAGATCATCACGCAAGATCTCCTGCCCTTCATCTCCACAATCATCAATTGGTCATTAACATCTGGCGATGTACCAACTAACTTCAAGCAAGCAAGGGTCATTCCTATCTTGAATAAACCTGCTCTGGATCCATCAGACATCAACAACTACAGACCGGTATCACTTATCTCCTTTCTTTCTAAATCTCTGGAACGCACTGTTTTTAACCAACTGTCTATCTATCTCTCACAGAACAACCTCCATGATCCGAACCAGTCTGGGTTCAAAGCGGCACATTCCACAGAGACGGCCCTTTTGGCTGTTTCTGAGAAACTACATGCTGCTCGGTCAGCCATGCTGTCATCTGTACTTATCTTCCTAGACCTTTCAGCAGCATTTGACACAGTCAACCACAAGACACTTTTGTCAACCCTCAAGAGCCTCGGTATCTGCGGAACAGCATGGGAATGGTTTGCTCATACCAGGTAACATGGAGGGGATCCACATCTGCCCCATGCAGATTTACCACTGGTGTCCCACAAGGCTCTGTACTTGGTTCTCTCCTTTTCTCCCTCTATACACACTCCATTGGTGAAGTCATATCCTCACATGGGTTTTCTTATCACTGCTATGCAGATGACACTCAACTCATCTTTTCTTTCCCTCCATCAGATACCACAGCTTCCGCTCGGATCTCAGCATGCTTGTCAGACATATCTTCATGGATGAGTGCTCACCAACTGAAACTCAACCCCAGCAAAACAGAACTGCTGGTCATCCCAGGTGATTCATCCCTAGGTCAAGATCTCCAAATAACACTTCATGACTCTCTGCTCTCCCCTTGTAACCTTGGGGTAACTATGGACAATAAACTGTCTTTTTTCCCACATGTCGCTAATGTTGCTCGTTCTTGTCGATTTCTTCTCTATAACATCCGAAGGATTCGACCATTTCTGTCCATACAGGCTGCCCAGGTGCTTGTTCAGTCTCTTGTCATTTCAAGACTTGACTACTGCAACTCTCTGCTGGCAGGTCTTCCCCTGAACACTATTCGGCCACTGCAAATGATCCAAAATGCAGCGGCACGACTTGTGTTCAATCAGCCCAAGTTTTCCCACACCACCCCACTGCTGCGCTCCCTTCACTGGCTTCCAGTAGCTGCACGTATCAGATTCAAAACACTGATGATGCCTACAAGGCCAAAAATGGACCAGCACCATCTTACCTCAGTGACCTCATCAAATCTCGCACTGCACCACGCTGTCTGAGATCCTCCAGCACTGCTTGACTGGTACCTCCTTCTCTCAGAATGAGAGGTAAGTACACTTCAAGGCTCTTCTCTGTTCTGGTACCGAGGTGGTGGAATGAACTTCCCCTAGATGTCCGTACAGCAGAGTCCCTGATTATCTTTAAGCGACGACTGAAGACCTACCTCTTCCTGAAATACCTAAATTAGCACTTTCCAAGTTTGTAGAATTCGAGTTATATTTATATTGATTTTGTAATCTTGTGTACCAGTGTAGATTTATTTATTACTAGAGATTTAAAGCACTTTTGTACGTCGCTCTGGATAAGGGCGTCTGCTAAATGCCGCAAATGTAAATGTAAATGTAAATGAGCTTAGCATGAACATGAGAAGTTGGTATCTGGAATAAATACGTTTTAGAAGATATACAGTGTCTTGTCTGTAAATCTATGGAGGGAGATGAAACTCTGTGTTGCCCAGCGACAGCCCCTAAACCTGAAAGATCTGGAGAAGACCTGTATGGACCTGTGGAAAAATTATATATTTATTTTTAAATATATATATATGTATGTGTGTGTGTGTGTAGAGAGAGAGAGAGAGTGAGAGAGTGAGAGAATTGAGAAATAGAGAGATGAACACTTGATATATAACAATATAATGTAGTATTTATGTATATTTATATTATTTATTATAAGAAATGAGGTCAAATATCCAAAAGTCAAATGTCTCAGTTTCAGTTTTCTTTATCATATTGTGTACAGAATTTCTTTTGAAGAAGGTTCAGGAGAAGCTGCTAAAGCTGCAAGAGATACGGAAGCTGCAACAAGGGCTGCAGAAGGAGCTACAGGAGAAGCTTTCTTCACTGTAGAAGCTGCAGGAGGAGCTGCAGAAAAAGATAGAGGTGGAGCTATCTATAAGAAAGAAGGAGAGATGAAGATAGAAGAAGAGAGGGTGAGGAGGAGGGATAAAGACTGGGTTAGGAGGAGAAATAAATAGAAAGAAGAGGAGAAGTTATGAAGAAAGGATGAGGAGGAGATATGAAGAGAGGGTGATGGGGGATGAAGGAAGGGTGAGGAGAAAAGATGAGGAGAGGGAGAGGAAGATATAGTGAGGAGGAGAGGGGAAGAAAGTAAGAGAAGTAGAGATAAAGAGAAGGAGAGGAGGAGAGAGGAGGATGTCTTTAGATGGCACTATAATAACATTTTGCATATACTTGAACTTGGAAACCCAAACCTGCTCCAGCATGGCAATGCCCCTGTGCACAAAGTGAGCTCCTTGAAGATCTGCTTTACATGCTTTGGAGAGGAAGATCTTGAGTGGTCTGCTATAGAGCTCTGATCAATGGGATGAATGCGAACGCTGACTGCACCCCAGGTCTCCTCACCTATATCAGCACCTGCCTTTCATAACACCCTGATGGCTGATGGCTGATGAACACAAATATTCATAAGCATTTTTTTAAACATTAAAATTTTAACATTTGTAAACACTCTGCAAATTTGAGCAGCACATGGACAGTATTTGGAAAGCCAAAGCCATGTACGAGGCACTTCACCGAGGTCTTAGCACCGCCCCCGGGGATACGTCAACTGCCGATCAGCTGCTGAATATCCACCAAGGAAGAGACAGCGTGTTGGGTTACAGCCTCCGCTTCCGCACTCTGGCGGCATCTGCTGGCTGGAACGAGAAAGCGCTGCTGGCTGTATACAGAAAGGGATTGAATCAGGAGCTCAGGCTGGCAATGGCCACGTATGATGATTCTCTGGGGCTTGAGGCTTTCATCCAGAGATCCATTCGTGTTTCTCAGCACCTGGCAGCCTGCAAATACCCAGAGGCCGAATCAGTTCCAACTACGGCAGTCTCGTCGGCTCCTGAACCTGAACCCATGCAACTCGGTTCACAGCGGCTGTCTCGTCAGGAAAGGGAGCGTCGATGGGCGGCTGGAGCTTGCCTCTACTGCAGTGAGGGAGGACATCATGTGGCCCAATGTCCTGTGAGGCCTCCTCGTCGGACGGTGAGTACGGTTCCGCTTTCTTCTGACATTACTCACCTGTCCACGCTCATGGTCACCCTGGTAACCCCTGCTCTTTCTCTGTCTGCGGTTGCCCTAGTCGAACTTTATCTCCCAGGCGTGTCTAGAACGACTCCAGCTACGCTGGCAGAGGGGATTTCAGGAACTAGCTGTTCAGACCATTCAGGGACAACCATTGGGAAAAGGCAAGGTGAAGTACTGCACACCACTTATGTGTTCCAAGTCAGGGTTCTACATCAAGAAGAGATACAACTTCTCGTACTGGAGGATTCGACCGTGGATGTGATCCTGGGTCGTCCCTGGTTGGCCAAGCACTCCCTCATATGTTCCTGGGACCCGTGTGACATCTTGGAGTGGGGCCCCGCCTGCCGGCAGAAGTGTTTACTCCCACTCCCGACTCCCATTCAGAATACCCTGACCCTGGCAGCCACTTAGGTGGAAGGAGCTCCCCAGCCTGTTTAGGTGGACGTCCCACAGGAATACCATGCTTTCTCAGATGTCTTCAGTGAGAAAGAAGCCACTCTGTTGCCCCCACACCGGCCATGGGACTGCGCCATTGATCTGAAACCGGGGGCCAAACTGCCTAAGGGTCGGGTTTTTCCTCCGTCAGCTCCAGAACACCAAGCGATGGAGAGCTACATCCAACAGGCCCTCCGACAGGGCTTTATCACCCAGTCCTTCTCCCCGGCAGCTTCTAGCTTCTTTTTTCTGTCAAAAAAGGACGGAGGATTGCGCCCCTGCATCGACTACAGGGCCCTCAATGCACTGATCTCCCCGCTTCCGTATCCGCTTCCCCTGGTCCCCGCAGCCCTAGAAGATCTACGTGAGGCCCGCATCTTCACCAAGCTGGACCTCCGTAGTGCATACAACCTGGTGCGTATCCGTAAAGGCGATGAATGGAAGACGGCGTTCATTACCCCCTCTGGTCACTATGAGTATCGGGTCATGCCGTATGGCCTTTTCATTGCTCCGGCGGTTTTTCAGAATTTCATGAATGAGGTGTTCCGCCCCTTCCTCCATCGGTTTGTGATTGTCTACATTGATGACATCCTGGTCTATTCGAGGTCGCTGCAAGAACATCATCAGCACGTCACCCAGATCCTGGCACTGCTTTGAAAACACAGACTGTATCTTAACCTCCCTAAGTGTGAGTTCCACCGTTCAGAAATGCAGTTCCTGGGTTACGTCATCGATGCAGCAGGCATCAGGATGGATGAGAGGAAGGTGGCTGCCGTACGGGACTGGCCAGTTCCTGCCTGAATAAAGGAGCTCCAGAGGTTTCTCGGATTCGCAAACTTCTACCGCCGGTTCATTGGAGGCTTCAGCCTGGTTTCCGCCCCACTTACGTCTCTTCTGCGGGGAAAAGCCAAGACCCTCTCCTGGACCCCAGAGGCTCAACGGGCATTTAAGGAGTTGCGCAAGAGGTTCTGTGCCGCCACACTCTTACGTCATCCAGACCCCCAGCTCCCGTTTGTCGTCGAGGTAGATGCATCGTCCACAGGCGTAGGGGCCACCCTTTCTCAGCAGGCGGGAACCCCTCCGCGGGTCCATCCCTGCGCCTATTTCTCCAAGAAACTGTCCCCGGCCGAACAGAACTATGACATCGGGAACAGAGAGCTCCTAGCCATCAAGCTGGCCCTGGAGGAATGGAGACACTGGTTGGAAGGAGCCGCTCATCCTTTCACAGTAATCACAGATCACAAGAACCTCCAGTACCTCCGTGAGGCCAAGCAACTAAACCCACGACAAGCACGGTGGGCTCTCTTCTTCACGCGGTTCAACTTTAGCATTACCTATCGGCCAGGGACAAAGAACTGTAAGGCTAATGCCCTCTCCAGGATTTATGGGCCCAAAGAACCCGCCGAGCTCGGACCTATCCTGCCTCCGGCGCTCATTCTGAGCCCCATCGTTTGGGATTTGGACGAGGCTATTCGCACGGCCACACGACGAGAACCCCCCCCCCCCCCCCCGGTTGTCCTAGGAACCGGACCTTGACTTCGTGACCGACTTGCCACGGTCGGAGGGCTTTACCTGTATTCTAGTGGTCGTCGACCGGTTCTCAAAGGCCTGCACATTTGTTTCTCTCCGAGGCCTCCCCACGGCTCTGGAAACAGCAGAAGCGCTCTTCCACCATGTCTTCCGCAACTTTGGCCTCGCGGAGGAGATAGTATCAGACCGGGGATCTCAGTTCACCTCACATGTTTGGAGGGCGTTTTTCCAGCTGCTGGGAGTCACCGTCAATCTGTCGTCCGGCTACCACCCCCAGTTAAATGGCCAAACCGAACGTAAGATCCAAGAGCTGGGGAGGTACTTGAGGACGTATTGTCACCAAGACCAGAGGGAGTGGAGTCGGTTTCTGCCTTAGGCGGAGTACGCGCAGAACTCGTTGCGCCAAGACACCACAGGACTCACACCCTTTCAATGCATGTTAGGTTTTCAACCCCCATTGTTTTCATGGTCTGATGTGCCGTCCATCACTGGTTTCGGGAGAGTCTCAGGACCTGGGAGGCCGCACACACTTAATTGCGCAGGGCGATAAGGGAAACCCGGCGACATGCGGATGCACGGCGGTTGGAGGCCCCCTCGTACAGCCCCGGAGATTTTGGCTGGTTTTGGCTGTCCACCAAAGATCTGCGACTGCGTCCCCCCTGCAGGAAGCTGAGTCCCAGGTATATCGGACCCTTCAGGATCGAGAGGCGGATCAACGAGGCGGCCTATCGGCTGGAACTCCCACCACGATACCGAATTCACCCCATCTTCCACGTGTCGCTTCTAAAACCGTATACCCCATCTTCAGCCCAACGTGCCGGCGAGGTCAGGCCCCCTCCGCCTGAGGTGTTGGAACAGCCTTCGGTCTACTCGGTACGGGAAGTGCTGAACTCTCGTCGTCGGGGCAGTGGCCTGGAATATCTTGTGGACTGGGAGGGCTACGGCCCCGAGGAACGATCATGGGTGGCGCGGCGGGACAAATTGGATCCAGCGCTCCTGGAGGAATTCCACGCCACTCATCCACTTCGTCCTGCGCCCCGGGGTCAGGGTCGTCCCAGGCGCAGGGTCAGGGCGTCGGGAGCCGCCCCTGGAGGGGGGGTACTGTCAGGGATCCACCAGCCACACCCACACCAATCCCTCCAATCACTCCAAGCAGCTCACCAACTTACTAATCATCCACACCTGGTCCATATCAGTCACCACACTATAAAGACCCTGTTTATCCACATGCCCACCGTCCGTTCTACAGCTTAGGCTTATAAACATACAGGACTGCCCAAACTACTCAGTTTTTGTTGTTTGCCAGCTTACTAGCTTCAGTGTGTGTCTTCTGTGTTTTCTGCCTTGCCCCTTTTGCTTTTTCATTAAAGAAAAGCCCTTTTTGAATTCACTCGGTTTTAGAACGTTCTTAGCGCCTGACATGTGTTTGCTTTTGCTTAATTCAAACAGCGCATGACATCATACTTCATATTTACAGGTTCAGATATGAACGTCATTAATTACACCTAAATAGACTGAATATTTTCCACACAATAATTATTTATACATATTATTTTTCTAATTACAGTTTTCTCTAATTTAAGTTTTATTCATATTTTTTGTATGTCACATCAAGTAAACACACTGTTCTTTTGAACTTTAAGTTTACCAAAGAATTCTGGAAAAAGGCTCACAGATGACTCCAAACTTTTGAATGGCAGGTTACATCATACATCACCCATCCCACACACTGCTCAATGTAAACTAGAAGATATCTAGACATAATGACATTTGGTTTTCTGTACAGTTGCTCTGAAGTAACCTGAAGTGAACATATTCCTCAAAGAATGTATCTGGATCTTCATCGAGGTAGATTTTATATTTATTCACTGTATGTGTGTGTAAACACACACACACACACACACACACACACACACACACATTATATATATATATATATATATACACACACACACTCACTGTCCACTTTATTAGGTACACTTGTCCAACTGCTCGTTAACGCTAATTTCTAATCAGCCAATCATATGCCAGCAACTCAATGCATTCAGGCAAGTAGACATGGTCAAGATGATCTGCTGCAGTTTAAACCGAGCGTCAGAATGGGAAAGAAAAGTGATTTAAGTGACTTTGAACGTGGCATGGTTGTTGGTGCCAGACGAGCTGGTCTGAGTATTTCAGAAACTGCTGATCTACTGGGATTTTCACGCACAACCATCTCTAGGGTTTACAGAGAATGGTCAGAAAAAGAGAAAATATCCAGTGAGCAGCAGTTCTGTGAGCACAAATGCCTTGTTGATGCCAGAGGTCAGAGGAGAATGGCCAGACTGGTTCGAGCTGATAGAAAGGCAACAGTAACTCAAATAACCACTCATTACAACAGAGGTATGCAGAAGACCACACCGGGTGCCACTCCTGACAGCTAAGAACAGGAAACTATGGCTACAATTCGCACAGGCTCACCAAAATTGGACAATAGAAAATTGGGAAAACGTTGCCTGGTCTGATGAGTCTCGATTTCTGCTGCGACATTCGGATGGAAGGCGTCAACAATATGAAAGCATGGATCCATCCTGTCTTGTATCAACGGTTCAGGCTGGTGGTGGTGGTGTAATGGTGTGGGGGATATTTTCTTGGCACACTTTGGGCCCATTAGTACCAATTGAGCATCGTGTCAATGCCACAGCCTACCTGAGTATTGTTGCTGCCCATGTCCATCCCTTTATGACCACAGTGTACCCACCTTCTGATGGCTACTTCCAGCAGGATAACGCGTCATGTCATAATGTGTGAATCATCTCAGACTGGTTTCCTGAACATGAAAATGAGTTCACTGTACTCAAATGTACACAGTCACCAGACCTCAATCCAATAGAGCACCTTTGGGATGTGGTGAAACGGGAGATTTGCATCATGGATGTGCAGACGACAAATCTGCAGCAACTGCGTGATGCTATCATGTCAATATGGACCAAAATCTCTGAGGAATGTTTTCAGTACCTTGTTGAATCTATGCCACGAAGGATTAAAGCAGTTCTGAAGGCAAAAGGGGGTCCAACCCGGTACTAGTAAGGTGTACCTAATAAAGTGGCCAGTGAGTGTGTGTGTGTGTGTGTGTGTGTGTATATATATTTACATGCTGTACATATACTTACATATTTTTCTGCACTTGTTAATTTGCACAACTGCTATTATTTGCACTTCTGTTAGATGCTAAACTGCATTTTGTATCTATCTATCTATCTATCTATCTATCTATCTATCTATCTATCTATCTATCTATCTATCTATCTAGATAACAGAGTATTTCAGAATGAATTCTCTCCTGATGTTTATGTTGTCACACTACAGCAGATGGAAAATAAATATTGATTTTAGTCAAACACACAAAGCTGCACAATAACTACCCACAAAAAAAAACAAACAGATTATGTTACTTGCATTTCTACTAACAGAGTCTGTGATCTCCAGGTGGTTTTGATCTTCTGCCCCTTCACTTCTTTACTTTTAAAGATTTGGATTAGTTTATCTGAGAAGCTTCCAGCTGAGAGAGGAACGTTGACTGCAGTGGCTTTGTAATGATCCGCATGAACTCTGCATTCACCTGCATTCAAACAAACAAAACACAGCAATTTGTTCAGTTTATTACTACAAAAAAGAAATTCAGACAAAAATAAAAACACTTCATAACACGTTTACTGACGTTACTCTGCTGAAAAAGAGCTGACCATTGATTCTTAAATTCTGCAATCCTGGGTCTTTGCTCCACAATCTGCTGACGTCTGTGGGAAAATTTTATTTTCTTATTTTTGCTTTTATCACCTTTTTTTGTCACGCTTTTTCACTTCCCACAATAAAACAATTCTCTCCCTCCAAGCTCTCTGTGGATTCACCTTGATCTTCCACCACCTTCAAGGGTTCAGTAGTAAAACATCTACCTTTTTGCTGTACCTTTGGCTGAGAACGCATTTTGAAATACAGAATTTTGCTACAAATATCACATGGTGTCATGATGAAAATGTGATTCTGAGTGTCCTAACCGTGAGTCTAAATGCATTTCAGATCATTTTGGTACCATTTCTGCTTGGAGAATTTACACATCAAATCAATTTGGGTATTTTTTAATTTTCATTGTAAATTTGCAACTTATAAAGTGTTAAAATGTGTATGAAATGTGCATATTAAAACTACAGTTGGAAATGACAAATGTATATTATATAAAAGTAATTTTACTTATGCTTCAAACTTTGCAGATATGCTAATGTAAAATGTAAATGTAAATCGGGAAAAAATTATCATGTTGAAGATTGTATTTGAAATGGGATGTGTCTCCCTCTGTGCTTCCATACTACTGCATAGTGCTGTAAAGTTTTGAGTTGTGTATGTATGTAGTGTATGATTTGAGTTGTGTATGTATGTGTGTAGTGTATGATTTGAGTTGTGTATGTGTGTATGTGTGTAGTGTATGATTTGAGTTGATGCTGCTTGATCTTCCTTACATACAGCGATATGGACAATGGATTCTTTGATTGCTTTTCCCTGTTTTCTGAGTGTTTACCAGAAGGGGGCGCATTTCACACACATTCCACACACGCTGATGAAGCAGCAACAGCAGCATTTCGGTGTCCTGTGATTCTTAATGCTAATATTTTTCCCACCAGGTAATAAATACATCAACTCAATGTTGAATTTATTGTTGAGGTTTGGAAAAGGGGCTGAAATGGATATCGTTGTTCCGAGCATTAATGAGTTGTTGAAGTGAGTTTGAAAGTTTGTTCAGAGTTGAACTCCTACATCACGCTAGTCATGCTAAGGATGGAGACCACGTGGTGTTGGAAATAGCATGCTAACGCTAATAAGTCAATGTGTGTGTGTTTCTTCCAAATCATATCATTATTATGGGAAATGTTACAAATGGCTTTGTTTTAAAAATGGATGTATTGTTCCTACAAATATGCTGAATTATAGAAATGGATAATGCTGATATTTTCTTCCACCAGGCGGTGGCGCTACTACATAAATACACCATTAGACACGCAGAAGAAGAAAAAGTCCTGCTGCATTCAGAATCATCCAGCATTATTTTTCCCGCCTGTTCGTTTCTGAGGTAAATATTTTGATATCTTTATTATTTTACAATAAAAACCATGTGAAATGAGATCATTCAGACTGTAGAAATATACTAGAAATGATTTGGGTGGTAAAAGTGGAAAAAAATATTAAAATCCTGTCAGGAGTTAGTCGCTATAGTCAGGGGAGACTATGCTAAGCTAACGGAGAACAATTACATATCAATTATTCTTCATATAAACTCAATGCAGAAATATTAATGATTAAAAAAAGATTTAATGCTGGTTTTTAGGGTAAAATTTTGATATTTATTGTCTGTGTTTTATAATGTATCATATGTGTGAGGAAGAAAATGTATTATTATTTGTAGTTAAATATTAATAATTATATAATTAATTATAAATAAAGTTAATAAATTGAGATTTTGGACATTTAACAGCGTTTAACATGAGCTATATGTGCACTAATCCTAAATCAGGGCTTTTCACATTTTATGGGCATTTTTTACATTTATAAATCCATTCTCTCTAAAAGTGTGCATCATCTTTAGAGTCAAATTCTTACATTTAATCAGTTAATTAGAATAATAACACATTTTGTCTGTTACCAAACAAATGAACAAAATTGATGTTTGAATGCAGCAGAAACTGAAACTGCATCTGAAGTGTATTTAGATGTTTACACACTGTTTAATGTTCAGAGGAACATGTAGAGATTTAATCTGCATTTACAAATGCAGCAATAATCTTTTAATATTGTAATCATAAAATACTGATATTTAATATCATAAAAAAGAAGATAATTTAAATGTGATATTAAAACCGCCAGTAGGTGGCAGCACGTCACTGTTAAACGTGAGTCATTGCGATTGAACCGAATCATTTAAACGAGTGATTCATTCAGGAACGAAACACCATCATGTTGTTCAGAGACACAAAACAGTGCTGTGGATTTGTTTGGATTATTTTTGTTGGTGAAATCGAGCAAAAACAGGCAACGTGGTGTCTAAAACATAAATCTTTTAATATTAACTCTTATTTCTTATATTCTAATCTCTTATTTATTAAACCAGTGCATAAAATCAATATCACTTTTATAATCGTGTTGATTTGTGTAGAAAAAAAGCAGCACTTTTCATGTGATATTACAGTTTTTTTTGGATTGCTTACACACTAAAATTAAAAGTAGTACATTATTAGCAAAACCTTACACTCAAGAGGCAAAACATCAGCCCATATTTGCACAACTATAAGCACAATGTCAACCTCACACTTGTTGCAAAACTCTACACACAGTGATTTGCAAAACACTAAACACACTTAACATACATTACACACAAAAATCTATCATGAAGTCACTTCCTTGCATTACCAAAGCACTGACTGTCAAATTACTGCACCGTCCAATCAACTGGTTCAACACAGTCATCAGGTGTGCAAACACTTGTTTGCTTAATTGTAGACACACCAATCAGGTGTATAAGCACTATAAAAAGCAGCAGGTGAGTTCATCGGTCTTCAAGCACAATAGAAAGAGTCAGAGAAAGAGTAAGACGAGGAGGAGAACGAGGAGGAGGACAAATAGGAGGAGGAAGGGGAAGAAGAGGAGTAAAACAGAGGAGGAATCAACAGAGGAAGAGATGGAGGCCATGCTGGAGGTAGAGGTAGAGGACGAGGAAGAGGAAAACAAGAAGGTGCTCAAAGAGGACCGAATCTGATAAATGAGATCCGCTCAACACTGGTTGACACGTTGTCAACCACGGCCTGACGCTGAGGGAGCCAAATCGCAGCCAAATCTAATGATAGGAGGTCCAGCATGAGTTCATTTATGTAGATAAGGCTGGGTTCAACCTGACGAGAACACGAAGGAGGGGAAGAAACATCATTGGCCACCGGGCTATAGTCAATGTCCCAGGGCAACATGGGGGTAATATAACACTCTGTGCAGCCATTACACAGAATGGGGTCCTCCACCGCCATGCCCATATGGGCCCTTACAACACAGCACTCATACTTACATTCTTGGACCATTTACATTTGCGGCATTTAGCAGACGCCCTTATTTACATTTACATTTGCGGCATTTGGCAGACGCCCTTATTTACATTTGCGGCATATCCAGAGCGACTTACAACCGAGCAGGGGAGGGCTTTAGGGCTTTTGCTCAAGGGCCCAGGCAGCTTGGTGGTGGTGGGATTTAAACCTGTGATCTTCTGATCCAAAGCCCAATGCCTTAACCACTGCGCTACCACCTCCCTTATCCAGAGCGACGTACAAAAGTGCTTTAAATCTCTAGTAATGAATAAATCTACACTGGTACGCAAGATTACAAACTCAATATAACTATAACCCTTGAATTCTACAAACTTGGAAAGTGCTAATTTAGGTATTTCAGGAAGATAAAGGTCTTCAGTCGTCGCTTAAAGATAATCAGGGACTCTGCTGTACGGACATCTAGGGGAAGTTCATTCCACCACCTCGGTGCCAGAACAGAGAAGAGCCTTGAAGTGTACTTACCTTTTCAATTGCACAACATAACAGCAGCAAATCAAATTGATCATATGCAATACATTGTTGTCTTGGACAATGTGTCTCTGCTCTGGTTCAGAACTGGTTTCAGCAACATCCACATTTCACCGTCCTATATCTTCCACCATACTCTCCATTCCTCAACGCTATAGAAGAGTTTTTCTCGGCATAAAAAAAGTAGGCAGGAATCAGTGGGGAAGTGTTGATAGTATACAGGAGGAGTTACAGGTAGTGGTGATGTCATCATCCTCACCTACTATCATCATAACATTTCTAAATGCATTAAAGCCACAATTTTATGTCAGACGTCTTTTTCATTTTTATTATCAGAAAAACACAAGTTCAGAGCTCAATTTTTGTCAGGTTTTTCTATTCTGGTGGAGACGTCCCTATTTTGTCTTACCACCAACCACCCCTAGGTGTCACTATTATGAATTATCTGCAGATTGTCCAATTTATATGCAATGTGTGTATAACATTGCACGTCCTGATTCTGCCAAGTCTGTGCCACCCTGAGACCAATATTTTTTTTATGATGACCCTGGGACAACAACTTTCTCAGCCAATCAGCGTTTACGATGTCATCACTATGTGCGATCCAATTACTGTCACCATTTTGCAGAGTCCGCCAAAATACAAAATAAACAACATTCTGCACCTGCACCACACCAGTGGCATAATCAGGATGTGCCACCAGCAAAAAGTTAAAACCGTGCCTTAATTTTTCTTAAGGTATCATTTTACAGAGGTATATTAATGATAGTAAGCTTCATATTTCTTTTTAGATTTGTAGGGATTCACAGCAGAAATTGTAATATTAGTTTGAATTGCCAAACTAACCGCGTTAGCCTTTCACTGATGCAAGTTACCGTTAACTTTCTAGCGCCAGTTAAAACAGTCTAATAACGACTGTTGATAGCTGTCAAAGAGATGCGATTAAATAGTAGCATTTTAAGATGAACAAAGCAGCGCTAGTTTGAGCACCGCACGGATCATTCAGCTCTGACCACCATCAGACAGAATTTAAGACCCTCCTGCAATTCGCTGTGAGATCCAGGTAGAACCGATTAAAACAGATCATTTATTCTGTTACATATGAATATGATGACCTCAAGTCAATAAATCAGTGTTGACCTCAAGTCATCAGAGTTCTGTTACACAATGTTGTCCTCATATATGTATTACACCAAAGTTTTATGATATCCTTTGTTGTTGTTACTATTTTAGAATATGCTGTCCCTCATCTGCACAGCTGTCTGCAGTATTTGTCATGTAATGAGGGGCTGAAGGATGTGGTAGCACCTATTCACTGAAATTATTGAAAATCCTTTATAATATTACTTCTTCAAGAATAAAAGAAATCATATTTATAGGCAGTATAATATCAAACACATCATAATGAGGCCATGCTGTACCTAAATCAAAATCAGATTTTTGAATGCTGTTCAAATGTAATTACTAAGGGATCTGTTTTTTTAAATGTGTTGATTTTAACAAAATAGTAATGTGATTAATGAACGAGAAAAAGCTCTGCTTTCTAAATACATTCGGTCATGTATATTATGTGCTTACAGCGGTCATTTTATAATGTTATTTTTTATCATCTATCAAACTCATTTCATATAATGAATGTCAGTAATCTGGAAGACTTAAACATTTTCCAACTCTTGTGCAGTACATTGTAACATCTAAGAGGAGATCTATCAGTTAACAAACTCTGTTACTTCTGTATTTAAAGGGCATCAAGTGACCAAGAGCACACGATGGAAGGTATGATTTTGTTTCATTTATTGAAATTGAACAATTTTTATTTCCACAGTGTATACATTGCTCATGGTTGGGGGGACGGGTTGCTTCCACATAAGCTACATGAGAAATAACATTTCACACCATGTTGTAATAAACATATCTTTGCAATGTTAGATCAGTTAGATCAGATCTGCATTTTCCATTTATGTTGTTAATGAAAACCAACATGGTTGCCAAATGTTATTTTTTTCATTATTATTCATCTACATATATCAGGCATTAAGGTGTCTCCAAAACAAGCGCCCAACATTCACATTAGGAAGTGTGTGCCCATATTACATTCAAGTGAACAGTTTGAATACCTTAATGACGGACAACCAGGTTTCTGATGAGGTAAATGTTTATCTTTATAGTGAGCCATGGAAATTCTTACGCTCATTTCCTGTGTACTTATCCTACCACCAAAACAAGCAGCTATGGCCTACATCTAGAACAACATCTCAAACTGCCTTTGTCCCTTTGTCTTTTCGACATGCAACTAATGTCAAAAATATGTCCGGACTGCAAAATTATAATTAATAAAAAAAAAATAAAAAAGTGTTTACATTTTTTTTTTTTTTTTTTTATGTGGTGAAAAACTTTAGTTTCAGTGTTTGCGTAAGTACTGCACTTTGCCTGTGTAGGGTAGTAAATATGACATTATTTATTATACTGTTTCATTTAAACTTTCTATTAAACTAAAATGGTTCAATAGAAAATAAATAAATGAATGAATATTGAAAGCATAAAAACCCCTGTCTGGTAAGAAAGAGAAAAGGAATTTGTTCATCGCTCAAGTTACTTAAGTTAAAATAAAGTAGGTATCTGTTGAAAATGAAAAAAAAATATAGTAATAAAATAATGCACAGACACTGTTATCTACATTTTTGTAAAGTATAACTTGGTCATCGAATTTAAACAAATGAAAGTGCCTTCTTTTGGCCCTCCCTTGAGATGTCAGTCACAACTATGGCCCCCAGACAGTTTGAGTTTGAGGCCCCTGTTCTACAATTTAGCTTCAAACATGTTCTGAATGTTTTCCCAAATATTTTTACAACATTTATTTGATGACCAGGATTCAACAACATTAAAGAAAATGAAAAATGGCTGTTGATAAATTATTCACAACAACATTTCATAACATTTCATTTATCCTTATTTTTTTAAATGTCACATTTGTCCTTGAAACATTCAGGTCATGAATTCCATATGTGATATCCTTTGTAAGGTACATGTAATTTTATTAGCAATATCGTGAAGTGTACACATAAAATATGATGATGATGATGATGATGATGATGATAATTTGTAATAAATTATTAATTAATGATACAGAAAATATTGTAATATTTAGTGCAGTCATGCATACTTAGTTTTTCTTCAACTTTATTGAAATGGAAAACAATATTTAGTTGATCTTCTCTAAACCAGGTGCGCTCACGTGTTGTGCACAGCAATTGTCAGGCGCTCACAGAAATACTGGATGACTCTAAAAGGGCAAAGAGCATCTACTTTCTTAAGGTATGTCAGAGATTTTTTCAGGTTCTATATTAATGAATAGCTCCTCAACATCAGTGAGCTTAATTAAAGCATTTTGATAGTCATATGCTTGTGTTTTTTTCTGTTGTTTCTTTGAATCTACAGAATAATGTTTTGGAAATGGCGAAAGAGGTGTTTGGTGTGTATCTGGAGAATGCTAATCACTGGACCTTTTTTGTGAGTCAAACCTTTTTAAGGATAAAACATGTTCGTATGCAGATTCTATTTTATTCTTGCCTAAAACCTTTACATATTACCTTATTAAGGATCGCTCATTTGAATCAATATGTAATGTGCAACATAATTTGTTTATTTAAACCCAACACATTTCTAAACTTTCAAGGTAAAATTCAAAAAAAGAAGAAAGATTATTACACGGTCAAACTATGAATAAAATATTTGACATTATTATAAGCTGTATTAGACATGAATCCTATTTTTTTCTTAAATGTTCCTAGTAATAAAAGGTACGCAGTTTAGCCCAACACTCAAAGTTTAAGGCAAGGGTCTTTAAACTTGGTCTAGGAGGTTCACTGTTCTGCAGAGTTTTGCTCCAAGCAGCTCACACCTGCTTAAAAATGTTAACCTAGCGAGACCTTCATTGTCAGGATCCCATGTGTTTAGTTGGGGTTGTTGAATGGTTTTAAAAATAAGTCCATTAAGTCCACAGTCGGCAACACCAGAGCTCCAAAAATATCAAAAGTTTATTGTTATTAAAAACTCATAGCTTTATAGCTATTTAATGTGACGTTTCAAGCACACAGGCTATTATTATTAACACCGTGTTAACTATGTCTAAAGAAGAGTCTGTGTGCTTGAAATGTCACTTAAAATATGAAGCAGAATATTTTTGCATATTTTTGAAGCTCTGGTGTTGCCAACTTTGGACTTTATTTTTCATTATATATTTTTGGCCAATTTAGATGGATGTGCGCATGTTTTGCTATTTTTTTTTTATATTGAATGGTATTGCACTAATTGTCTTATGGTTAATATAACTTTAGATATTTCTGTTATAGCATTGTAATGTGAACAGAAGGTGCAGCACCTATATTAACTCACTCGTAGAGACGGAGTGGCAATGCCAAGCAATTGCTCAACACTGGTGCTAAGTATTAATTGATTTGTTTACAATATCAGTGGTCTAACAGGATAAAGGTCTACTTTAAGTGTCAATTTACAGTGCCCTCCACAATTATTGGCACCCCTGTTTAAGATGTGGTCGTGGACTTCAAAAAATTCTCCTTTTTTTTTTAAACAACATAGAACCCAAATGCAAAAAAAGAGAAAAATCCAACCTTTTATTTAAGTACATTACTTTGGTGGTAAAAAAATCACACATTTAGAAAAAAAAAACAAAACTTGAAATCATGTGTGCCACAATTATTGGCACCCCTGATGTTAATACTTTGTACAACCTCCTTTTGCCAACAAGACAGCACTTAATCTCCTCCTATAACATTTCACAAGATTGGAGAACACAGAGAGAGGGATTTTTGACCATTCTTCTTTGCACAATCTTTCTAGATCATCCAGTGTCCTGGGTCCTCTCTTATGCACTCTTCTCTTTAGCTCGCCCCACAGGTTTTCGATTGGGTTGAGGTCTGGGGACTGAGATGGCCATGGGAGGACCTTGAGTTTGTGACTGCTGAACCACTTTTGTGTAGATTTTGCCACATGTTTTGGATCATTATCCTGCTGAAAGACCCAATGACGACCCATCTTCAGCTTTCTGGCAGAGGCCATCAGGTTTTTATTTAAAATATCCTGGTACTTCAAAGCGTTCATAATGCCATGCACCCTAACAAGGTTCCCAGGGCCTTTGGAAGAGAAACAGGCCCACAGCATCACAGATCCTCCACCATACTTCACGGTGGGCATGAGGTGCTTTTCGGCATACTCATCTTTTGTTTTACGCCAGACCCACTTAGAGTGTTTGTTGCCAAAAAGCTCAATCTTAGTCTCATCTGACCAAAGCACACGATCCCAGTTGAAGTCCCAGTACCGCTTAGCAAACTCCAGACGTTTACGTTTGTGAGTGTTAGTGAGAAAAGGCTTTTTCCTTGCATGCCTCCCAAACAGCTTGTTGGCATGTAGAGAGCGTCTGATGGTTGTTTTGGAGACTCTGTGACCCCAAGATGCCACTCTTTGATGCAATTCTGTGACGGTGAGCTTGGGAAATTTTTTTACTTCTCTTACCATCCTCCTCACTGTGCGTTGTGGCAAGATAAACTTGGGACCTCTTCCAGCCTTGTTTGTCACCGTTCCAGTTGTTTTAAACTTCTTAATGATTCCTCTGACTGTAGATACCGGCAAGTTAAGGTGAGTGGCTATTTTCTTGTAGCCATTGCCTGACTTATGAAGGTCCACACACATCTGCCTTACTTGAATGGTGTGTTCTCTTGTCTTTGCCATGTTGACAAATGGGTAAGAGAATTAGGCCTCTGTGTCACGTCATATTTATACCCCAGGGAAACAGGAAATCATGAATTACTAATTAAAAGTCCCTAGATGCCCTGACCAACCTTAGCAACTACAGAAAAATATATATATATAAAAAAAAAAAAAACAATTAAATTTTTCAGAGGAATTGTTAGGGGTGCCAATAATTGTGGCACATATGATTTCAAGTTTTTTTTTTTTTTCTAAATGTATGATTTTTTTTTACCACCAAAGTAATGTACTTAAATGAAAGGTTGGATTTTTACTCTTTTTTTGCATTTGGGTTCTATGTTGTTTTAAAAAAAAGGAGAATTTTTTGAAGTCCACGACCACATCTTAAACAGGGGTGCCAATAATTGTGGAGGGCACTGTATATTTTGACACTGAAAATAGTGTCTTTCTGGATGGACTTGGATTTTGAAGGGGGGGTGTGCAGAGGAGCACAGGGGATTGAAAAAGAAAAGAATAAAGTTGGAAAGAAGAAGAGCTCGTCGGTGTCCGTGAATGTTATTAGAGAAATAATCTCACTTTAGTATCGATGCACAATTCTTAAACTAACAAATAATATAACAACAAACATTTAGAAATCATAAATATATTAAAAGAAGTAATAAATATATTGATTAAACAAACAGCAGTCCATTTATACCCCAAACACACAAACACCAGTAGTTTCACCAACACGTAATGCGCATGCTCGTCTCTAAACCTTAAACGCTGTGAATGTGTTCACTGTGATGCAGTTCTGATTCAGAGACTCTAACCTACACCTTGATGGCTGTAATGTGCTTCCTTCTCCACATTCTTCTGCAGGGTTGAAACAGAGCTTTGAATGTTTACATTATCTAGAAATTAATTCAGGAAATTTGCCGCTTGTGCCCGATATCAGCACATTCCCAAGCCCGCATGCTGCCCTGCTTCCATCCACCATCTACATTCTCCCTTCATCTTTCACACCAAAGGAGATATGGAGCGGATTTTCCGCCGAGTCGAGGAACATCAGAACCTGTCTCCTGAAAGTCATGATGTGTTTAGTGACGGCTGTTTGCAGGAACACGATCTGAAAACAAATCGCGATTTTCCCCAATAAAACACTTTCACGCTCCAGAGCTTCATTTGGGAAAAAGGAGGAGAGTTTGAAATAAAGATCCTTAAAGAGAGAAACACTGCAGGACACATATTTACTTCACTCCAACATGAGGTGTGTTCCATCTAATCAAATCAAATCAAATCAAATTTTATTTGTCACATACACATACATACAGGGTACGACATGCAGTGAAATGCTTTTGACGACGGTCCGGCATGAGGGAATAAAATAGGGTAAAATGGAGAATAAAAATATAAATATAATAACAAAATTTAAAGAAAAATATAATAAAAAAAAGGAGGCAGATAAATAAAGATATAAAGATACATACATATACATATATATACACATACACTGAGAATGTACACAGAAAGTGTTTATGGCAGTGTGCAGTTAACCAGTAAACAACAGTAAACAAGTTAGGCATGGTTTTTGATTGTCCATGAGTGTCCGTGTGCAGTAGGTGTGGTGTAAAGTGTCCTTGTGCGGAATGGTGTGGTATAAAAAAAAGAGAATATAAAAAAAAATATGAAATAAATATGAAAAAGAAAATATGAAAATGAAATGAAATGTAAAGTGCTCTGTGCTGTGCAAGTCCAGTGTATAATGTGCCGTAGCACGAAAAGTGTGATTGTGCAGGGGAAAAAGTGTGATGATGGAGAGAGTGAACAGTTTTTAGATTCTGGGTGTTTCCTGGTTTAAACTCCGAATGGCCTGCGGGAAGAAGCTCCTCCTCATTCTCTCTGTGTTCGCCTTCAGGGAGCGGAAGCGTTTCCCCTAACGCAACAGAGAAAAGAGTCCATTGTTGGGATGGCTGAGGTCCTTCACAATTTTCCTGGCTCTGGTCCTGCACCGTGTGCTGTAGATGTCCTGCAGGTCAGGGAGCTCGGTGTGGATGGTACGTTCAGCTGAACGCACCACCCTCTGGAGGGCTCGTCTGTCCTGCATGGTGCTGTTCCCGAACCAGGAAGTGATGCTACCCGTCAGAACGCTCTCGATGGTGCAGGTGTAGAAAGTCTTAAGCACCTGAGAGGGTAGTTTAAAGTCCCTTAAGCGTCTCAGATGGTACAGACGCTGCCGGGCCTTCTTCACCAGGGTGTTAATGTGACAGGACCAAGACAGGTCCTGTGTGATGTGAACACCCAAGTACCGGAAACTGTCCACTCTTTCCACTGGAGTCCCGCAGATGTTAAGCGGTTGGTATGACCGCTCCTGCTTCGTGCTGAAGTCCACGATCAACTCCTTAGTCTTGCTGACGTTCAGGAGAAGGTTGTTCTCCTGGCACCATCTCTCCAGGTTTTTAACTTCCTGTAGGTAGGCCGTCTCGTCGTTGTTGGAGATCAGGCCCACCACAACGGTGTCATCAGCAAACTTGATGATGGTTGTGGAGTAATCCTGGATCATCACACGGTTCACTTCCAGGAAATCAAGTCCTACAGTAAACTGTAGAAGATCCAACTTCAGGAAAAATCACCTGAACTGTTCTTCATCCAGTGTAGATTCATAACATTCACATCTTCTAGCTTTAGATTTACATACTTACTGTGTGTGTAAATTCTGGAAATCTTTGTATGTTCTGGAAATGTTTTACTGCATTTCTTCATTAAATGGCGTTTTTACTTTCACTTTAACTTCTTTATTCCACAGAGCAGGAATTCAGGTGCTGGAGTCAGGACACACACACACACACACACACACACACACACACACACACACACACACACTATTGAATGGTTTGTATCATATTCAAAAACACACAATCACAGAATAATGAACATGTTCGTGTGAGAGTCTGAAAAGTGCGAAACTAAATAATAAGACCACAATTATACTACACACAAACCGGAAAAGGAAGTGTCTCAGTTAACAAATGCACTCTGTCAGTTCCAGTAAGATTTGTACCTGCAGCAGACTTTCCCCTCGGCCCGGTTCTGTTTGCTGTATTCGGGTCGGATAGCTGAGTTTCCCTGCCCGGAGCAGCAGCTGATTATTTACCGACACTGCCGCAGTCAAACCCGAATCAGCCCGGGAGTAATGTGCAGCGCGCGCCGGAGCTGGTGATTTAATCTCCATATGTTCTGAAATGTTCACCTTTGTTCATGTTCCTTCAATAAACTTTACAACCACTCGAGATGATATGACAGCACATGTAGGCTATAAATTCAATCTTTAACCCATGTGACTTATTCCCTTATATGTATAATGCAAAACAGCATAAACATCTTTTTTATATTTATCCTATAATTGTTGCTAATCATTAAAGAAACATCAAAAGATATTAAGAAAAACTATTTATTCATTAATTGCACAAGTACACTGAACAATTATGTCCCTTAGAAAATGTAACATAAATTAATCAATCTATTTTAATCGATTATAATGTTTTTTTTGTCTACATATTTATAACATATTTATCTTTATTTATGTCTAACATATTTATCTTTATCTAAAGTATATTGTTAGTAATTAAAACGAGCCACTTTCATTCAATTAACAGTAACTATGAAAAAATTGAAGACCTAAATTGCGACACACACGTGCTGGTTTGCGCATGCTCACCTTGTTCTTGATGTTTCTTTACCGCCATCGCACGTTCCTGAGCTCAAATTGTTCTTTCCCTCGTGACCCGTGGACTTGCAGTTAAAGGAAACTTTTATTTCATGTTGTATGTGTGGTTCAACAGTGTATTTACCATTAAAGTGTGTTAAACGAGTAGTTCTGGCGATTACCTTTATGCTATGATATATTACTTTTAGCTAACGTAGCTTAACTTAAGTGTAGTCAAATGTAAATTCAGCTTACATCAAAGCTACAAGTTAACGGTACAATCTTGTTGCATAGAGAATAAGGAACCGACTGGCTCATCTCGGGCCTCCATCCTCTCGACAAAAACCCAAATTCTGGTGTTCATTTCTCCACACTAGTGAAGAAGCGGTACGTCTGCTCATTATATCAACTGTGGTCAGCCCAGATAAATGCTGAATTCCAGCATATAACAACTATTCTACTTAAGACAAACTTCATGTCGCAGTTTTATCTCAGCTGACATCCTGTATTCCTGAAGAATGGAGGTGTTTCTGAAAAGAAACTAACAAAACATCTGGAGATTTTTAAAAGGTAAGTACTGTACGGGTACTGGACTCTCATTTTGGAATTCTTGCAATGTAACATTACTGACTTGTCTAAACCACAGTGCCTTGTTGAGAAACATTGACAGATTAGTCAACATTTAGTTTCAATCATTGTTATTTTACACAGGAAAGTGATGTCAACTGTAAAAGAGCAGCTTTCCTCAATGCACTTTGTCTCTACCTTGGTGAAGATGATAGACATCTTATTTGGGAGTATAGAGTAAGAGTAAGAAACATTGTGTCAGGATCTGGGAGTGGTCCTGTGACTGTGCTTACTGTGTTTCGCCACCAGATGCCGCCAGTGTGCCCATACTCTCTACTCCCTAGCCCTACTCCCTCCTGCCTAAACTGTGTTTATCGTCTCCCCCTGTGTCTCGTGAGCTCTCTGTATTTAAGTTCCTCCTTTTTTATGTTCTTGTTGGTGCATTAATTTACTTTACGTCTGTTTTAGGAGCTGATGTGTTTCTTCAGATGTAATGTGACCCTCTTTCTGAGCATGTTTATGTATCTTTTGATGTGTGTTTGAGTTCTGTGCAAGTTGTTGTACTTTGAACTTGTTTGCCATTTTTCATCGAGACATATATATATTTCAATTATTTTTCTTTTTCTGGCATTAGCTTGTCTGTGTGCTGTTTTTGGTTCTTTGGTTTTCTCTGATTTGCTGTGCTTAGTCATAAATTACGTGATTTCATGTAACATCTAGTGTTGTGAGATCTTTTCTTGAGCTGTATTTTCTCAAGTTGTCCCTTTGAAAGACTTTGTGTTTGAGTTTGTCTTGCTTTTGCTTTTGCTTTATTTAGCTCGTGGGTATTGTGTAAAATTAGAAGAGACTTTTAGTATTTTTTGTTAATGATAAAATGAAATAAAAGGACAGTGGGGCAGAGGACATGAGGGAAGACACCAATAATATTATGCAATAGCAATTTAACACCTTATCAGTTTGAGGACAGACACAGTGATTACTCAACTAAGAATAGAGCATTTAGTTGTGAATTATTCACTACATATTATCAGAAAACACAAAATATATTTTTGAAAAGGAATCAGGAGGAAAATGTGGTCCAGGAGAAAGCAGTGGAATGAGATCTCCATCACTATAAAACAAATGAAAATGACAAATCTAAACTTGTGACCAACTTTACAATACAACCTTTTTTTAAAAATGGTCCAGGATGAGGAAGAGTACATTCAGCAGAAAGAAGTTAACTAAGATTTAACACTTTTGATTTACAGAATTTAGGATTTTAGGAGATATATATATATATAATTTTTAAACCTTTACTTGATGCTCAACAAAAACTATTATGTGGTGTAATGGCAATTTATCTGTCTAGCTATCTATCTATTACACTTCTGTAATGTCACTATTTTGTTTTTATTTCTTTTATTAAAGATAACTAGAAGTTGTACCTCATGTATTTGTATATTAGGCCAGAGAAAATGCAAATTTTCTGTAAATGTCAGCATTACAGGAAAGATGAAACTAAATCACTATAATGTTAATGCAGAACTGATATTTCAGTAACAGATCATTACAGTCTGTTATTTATAGTATTTTCATAGCATGTCATTTGTGTTCATGTTTATGCAAACCCGATTCCAAAAAAGTTGCGACACTGAACAAATTGTAAATAAAAACAGAATGCAATGATGTGGAAGTTTCAAATTTCAATATTTTATTCAGAATACAACATAGATGACATATCAAATGTTTAAAAGGAGAAAATGTATCATTTTAAGGGGAAAATAAGATTTATTTATTATTACATGACATCAACACATCTCAAAAAAGTTGGGGCAAGGCCATGTTTAGCACTGTGTGGCGTCCCCTCTTCTCTTTATAACAGTTTGCAAACGTCTGGGGACTGAGGAGACAAGTTGCTCAAGTTTAGGAATAGGAATGTTGTCCCATTCTTGTCTAATGCAGGCTTTTAGGCTACTGTCTAATGTTTCCTTTGTCGCATCTTCCGCTTTATGATGCGCCAAATGTTTTCTATGGGTGAAAGATCTTGACTGCAGGCTGGACATTTCAGTACCCGGATCCTTCTTCTACTCAGCCATGATGATGTAATCGATGCAGTATGTGGTCTGGCATTGTTATGTTGGAAAATGCAAGTTCTTCCCTGAAAGAGACGGCGTCTGGATGAGAGCATGTGTTGTTCTAGAACTTGGCTATACCTTTCAGCATTGATGATGCCTTTCCAGATGTGTAAGCTGCCCATGCGACATGCACTCATGCAACCCCATACCATCAGAGATGCAGGCTTCTGAACTGAGCGCTGAGAACAACTTGGGTTGTCCTTGCCCTTTTTAGTCCGGATGACATGGCGTCCCAGTTTTCCCAAAAGAACTTCAAATTTTTATTCGTCTGCGCTTCTGGATTTGAATATGCTGCTCATGTTTAGATATGGCTTGTTTTTTGACCTATAGAGTTTTAGCCGCAACGGCGAATGGCACGGTGGATTGTGTTCACCGACAATGTTTTCTGGAAGTTTTTCTGAGCCCATGTTGTGATTTCCATTACAGTAGCATTCCTGTATGTGATGCAGTGCGTCTAAGGGCCCGAAGATCATGGGCATCCAGTATGGTTTTCCGGCCTTGACCCTTACGCACAGAGATTGTTCCAGATTCTCTGAATCTTTGGATGATATTTTGCACTGTAGATGATGACTTCTTTACACACTTTGGGTTCAGTCTTTCTCCAGTTTGTCGCCAAACATAATGTTTCCCATTGGACCAAAATAAATTAAACTTGCTTTTATCACTGAAGTGCACTTTGGACCAGTTCTCCTCTGTCCACACAACATGCTTAATCTAGCCTTTTGATTCTTTCTGCTAATGAGAGGTTTGGTCACTGCATAGTGGGCTTTCAGTCCAAATGCTCTTAAACGTCGAGACACTGTATGATGAGACAGATCCTTACCCTGTTCAGCGCTGAACTGGTAAGCAATTCACCAGTGCAGTGTGGAAACGATTGCCCATTCCTGTCCTCTCTTGTATTTGTCTTTCATGGACGACCAGCCTTCTTGGCGGACTTGAATGAGTTTGAGATGTTGTAAAGATTCAATATTCTTGAAATCACAGATTTGGAACGACCAACTTGTCTTGCTATGGCTGATAGGGTCATCCTTTTGGCCTTCATCTGGACAACCTGCTGCCGGAGGCTTTCAGTCACTTTAAAACGGCCCACCATCTTGCAGAGTCAGTGAAACTGGAAGTTAGGCTGCCAGTTAAATAGGGGTTGACAGATAATCAAGGAAATTAGCACCAGGTGCAGATTAACACTAATAACTGGGAGGTATCTGAAAGTGTTCTCTAATTTTGATCAGTGTGTTTTCTGGAAAATAATGTTTTTTTAAATGCCTTAGTTATTTTGTGGAAAAGGTGTTCTGGTAGCATGGAATAGACAGAACAAAAACTCCAACTGTTGAGGAGTGAAGATGACATTATTTCAGAATTGTTTAATTGTTTGTAAATTGTTCTCTACTTTTGATCGCCAGTGTATATTTACATGCTGTACACATACTTACATATTTATCTGCACTTGTTAATTTGCATAATTACTTTTTGCACTTCTGTTAGATGCTAAACTGCATTTTATTGATGTACCTGTTCTATACAATGACAATAAAGTTGTATCTATCTATCTATCTATCTATCTATCTATCTATCTATCTATCTATCTATCTATCTATCTATCTATCTATCTACTATCTATCTAGATAACAGAGTCTTTCAGGATGAATTCTCTCCTGATGTTCATGTTGTCACACTACAGCAGATGGAAAATAAATTCAGATTTTAGCCAAACACAGAAAGCTGCACAATAACTACACAAAAAAAAAAACTGATTATGTTGCTTGCATGTCTACTAACAGAGTCTGTAATCTCCAGGTGGTTTTGATCTTCTGCCCCTTTACTCCTCCTTTACCTTTAAAATATTTGGATTAGTTTATTTAAGAAGCTTCCAGCTGAGAGAGGAACGTTGACTGCAGTGGCTTTGTAATGATCCGCATGAACTCTGCATTCACCTGCATTCAAACAAACAAAACACAGCAATTTGTTCAGTTTATTACTACAAAAAAGAAATTCAGACTAAAATAAAAACAGTTCATAACACGTTTACTGACGTTACTCTGCTGAAAAAGAGCTGACCATTGATTCTTAAATTCTTCAATCTTGGGCCCTTGCTCCACAATCTGCTGACGTCTGTGGGAAAATGTTCTTCCCATTTTTGCTTTTATCACCACTTTTTTTGTCACGCTTTTCACTTCCCACAATAAAACAATTCTCTTCCTGCAAGATCTCTGTGGATTCACCTTGATCTTCACCGGTTCAGCAGCAAAGCCACTACCTTTTTGCTGTACCTTTGGCTAAGAACGCATTTTGAAATACACACTAAATTTTGCTACAAATATCACATGGCACCATAATGAAAATGTGATTCTGAGTGTCCTAACCGTGAGTCTAAATGCATTTAGGATCATTTTGGTACCATTCCTGCTTGGACAAGTTACACATAATCAATGAGTAATTTTTTTTAATTTCATTGCAATTTTGCAACTTATAAAGTGTTAAAATGTGTATGAAATGTACATATTAAAACTACTGTTGGAAATGACTAATGTAAATGATATAAATGTAATTTTGTTTTTGCTTCAAACTTTGCAGATATGCTAATGTAAAATGTAAATGTAAATAGTGAAATCTATTATCATGTTGAAGATTGTATTTGAAATTGGATGTGTCTCCCTCTATGCTTCCATACTACTGCATTGTGTGTATGATTTAAGTTGTGTATGTATGTATGTGGTGTATGATTTGAATTGTGTATGTATGTATGTAGGGTATGATTTGAGTTGTGTATGTATGTATGTAGTGTATGATTTGAGTTGTGTATGTATGTATGTAGTGTATGATTTGAGTTGTGTATGTATGTATGTAGTGTATGATTTGAGTTGATGCTGATTGGTCTTCCTTACATACAGCGATATGGACAATGGATTCTTTGATTGCTTTTCCCTGTTTTCTGAGTGTTCACCAGAAGAGGGCGCATTTCACACACATTCCACACACGCTGATGAAGCAGCAGCAGCAGCATTTCGGTGTCCTGTGATTCTTAATGCTAATATTTTCCCCACCAGGTAATAAATACATCAACTCAATGTTGAATTTATTGTTGAGGTTTGGAAAAGGGGCTGAAATGGATATCGTTGTTCTGAGCATTAATGAGTTGTTGAAGTGAGTTTGAAAATTTGTTCAGAGTTGAACTCCTACATCACGCTAGTCATGCTAAGGATGGAGACCACGTGGTGTTGGAAATAGCGTGCTAATGCTAATAAGTCAATGTGTGTGTGTGTTTCTTCCAAATCATATCATTATTATGGGAAATGTTACAAATGGCTTTGTTTTAAAAATGGATGTATTGTTCCTACATATATGCTGAATTATAGAAATGGATAATGCTGATATTTTCTCCCACCAGGCGGTGGCGCAACTACATAAATATACCATTAGACACGCAGAAGAAGAAAAAGTCTTGCTGCATTCAGAATCATCCAGCATTATTTTTCCCGCCTGTTCGTTTCTGAGGTAAATATTTTGATATCTTTATTATTTTACAATAAAACCCGTATGAAATGAGATCATTCAGACTGTAGAAATATACTAGAAATGATTTGGGTGGTAAAAGTGGGAAAAAAAAAGATCAAAATCCTGTCAGGAGTTAGTCGCTATAGTCAGGGGAGACTATGCTAAGCTAACGGAGAACAATTACATATCAATTATTATTCATATAACTCAATGCAGAAATATTAATGATTAATTAATTAATCAGCTTGGGAGGTGCTGCCAGGAGTCTCCTGGTGGGTCCTGCGGACGATAGAAGGGGCTTACGCTATACGCCTCTCCTCCCCGTTTCAATGGGATGTGTCCCTCCCTGGTGGGTCCCGAGCAGGCTCTAGTCCTGGAACAGGAAGTGCGCACACTCCTGGGGAAGGGGGCCATCGAGGTGGTTTCCCCCTCGGTTCGAGAGTCAGGCTTCTACAGCCCGTACTTCGTTGTTCCGAAGAAGGATGGTGGGTTGCGTCCCATTCTAGATCTTCGCTCCTTGAACCGGAGATTCAGGTTCAGGATGCTCAGCCTTAAGGGGGTCGTGACGCAAATCAGGTCCAGGGACTGGTTTGTCACTATAGATCTGAAGGACGCATACTTTCACATCTCCATCCTTTCTGCACACAGGAGGTTCCTGAGGTTTGCTTTCGGGGGCGTAGGAGAATGCGGTAAGGCCAACCACTCACTGTAAGGCAGTTCCAGAGGCTGCTAGGGCTCATGGCCGAGGCTACGTCTATACGCCTTTCCCCTGATCGCTCTGCTCCTTGGAGTTCTGGAGAGAGTTCGCCGGGAGGGAGTCCGTCTCCTCCTGGTGGCGCCTCGATGGCCAAGCAAGCCATGGTTTGCGGATCTGGTATCCCTACTCGAGGGCCCTCCGTGGGAGATTCCTCCCAGGCGGGATCTTCTCTCTCAGGCAGACGGGACCCTGGGTTACCCCCGCCCGGAGTTGTGGAGGCTGTGGCTGTGGCCCCTGAGGGGGCACAGTTCGTAGCATCCGGTCTCTCTGCCGAGGTGGTAGAGACCATTCTCTACTCCAGAGCTCCCTCCACGAGAAGGTCGTACGCCACGCGGTGGCGACTGTTCACGTCTTGGTGCGAACACCGTGGCCTGGATCCTGTTAACTGCCCGGTTGGTTCAGTTCTGGAGTTCCTACAGGAACAGTTTGCCGCAGTCTGCTCACGAGTCCTCTGGCCTCCCCGCACCGCTTGGGGTTCAAGCACACTCCACCCGGAGTGTGGCGGCCTCTACGGCCTGGTCCGCTAGAGTCCCGCTCCAGGACACTTGTGACGCGGCAGGTTGGTCCACCCCGCTGACCTTTGGCAGGTTTTATGACCTTGACCTCAGAGCCACCCCGTGCTCCTCTGTCCTGCGTGCTGGTGTCGAGGCCCTCACTCTCTAGGCAGGGTCTGGTCAGTGTGGTGTGATTGGACACTCGTTCCCATAGCGTTTCAACGCAGCTCGAGTTCCTGAGGGGGAACCTCTCTAGGTTACGATCGTAACCCTAGTTCCCCGAGGGAACGAGACGCTGCGTCTCCGTGCCACACTCCCTGCATCCCTGCGGTGCTTACCTTCTCTCGCAGGAGCTAGCGTCTGGTCCATCTCGCAGCCATTTGTAGCTTCCTGTTTACGCGTCAGATTACACACGTGGTTCAGAGCGCGGTCACGCAGGGGCGTTCCCATAGCGTTTCGACGCAGCGTCTCGTTCCCTCGGGGAACTAGGGTTACGGTCGTAACCTAGAGACATTCCTCGGCATGAAACCATACTGTTGCTTACAGATGGTCACCTCTTCTCTCACCCTGGCTTCCACTACTCTTTCCCATAACTTCATGGTGTGACTGAACAACTTAATTCCCCTGTAGTTACTGCAGGTCTGCACATCTCCCTTATGCTTAGAGATCGGTACCAGCACACTCCTTCTTCATTCCTCAGGCATCCTCTCACCTCCCAGAATCTTGTTAAACAATCTGGGTAAAAACCCCACTGCCATCTCTTCTAAACATCTCCATGCTTCTACAGGTATGTCATCTGGTCCAACCGACTTTCCAGTCTTCATCCTCTTAATCGCTGCCCTCCTTACTAATCCTATCCACATCTTGCTTCACTAACTCCACATCATCCAACCTTCTCTTTTTCTGATTTTCCTCATTCATCTGCTGCTCAAAATACTCCCTCCACTTTCTCAACACACTCTCCTCACTAGTGAACACATTTCCATCGCCATCCTTTATTGCTCTAACTTGCAGTACATCCTTCCCAGCTCGGTCCCTCTGCCTGGCCAATCGGTACAAATCCTTTTCTCCTCCCTTAGTGTTAAACCTCTCATACAGCTCCTCATATGCCTTTTCCTTGGCTTTCGCCACATCCCTCTTTACCTGCTGCCGCATCTCCTTGTACTCCTGCCTACTTTTCTCATCACTCTGTCGATCCCACTTTTGTTTTGCCAACCTCTTTCTCCATATGCTCTCCTGCACTTCTTTATTCCACCACCACGTCTCTTTGTCTACCTTTCTATTTCCAGATGTCACACCAAGTACTTTTCTAGCTGCCACCCTCTTCACTCCTGCAGTAGTTACCCAATCATCCAACACCTCTTCACCACCACCGAGCCCCTGTCTGACCTCTTCCCTGAACCTCACACTACACTCTTCCTCCTTCAGCTTCCACCATCTTATTCTTCTTTCAGTCCTCACTCTCCTCCTTTTCTTCTTTGCCTCCACAACCATCCTACAGACCACCATCCGATACTGTCCAGCTACACTGTCCCCTGCCAACACCTTACAGTCTCCAATCTCCTTCAGGTTGCATCTCCTACATAGAACATAGTCCACCTGTATGCACCTTCCTCCACTCTTATACGTCACCCTATGATCCTCCTTCTTCCTAAAATAAGTGTTCACCACTGCCATTTCCATCTTTTTAGCAAAATCTACCACCATCTGCCCTTCCACATTCCTCTCCTTAAAACCATACCTACCCATCACCTCCTCATCACCTCTGTTCCCTTCGCCTACATGCCCATTAGAATTCTGCCCCAATCACCAATCGTTCTTTCCTAGGTAGACCATCTACCGCTTCATCTAATTCACTCCAGAATCTTTCCTTCTCCTCCATCTCACAACCGACTTGTGGAGCATAGGCACTGATGACATTTATCATCATCCCTTCAACTTCCACCTTCACGATTATCACCCTATCAGAAACTCTCTTTACCTCCACTACACTTTTACTGTACTCTTCCTTCAATATGCTGGATGCCCTTCCTAACGCATCCCTCCCCATTTATCCGGGCTTGGGACCGGCGCCGGCACCAAGAGTGCACTCCCTAATGGCTGGGTTTGAAATCATATATGATGATTGTACCAAAATATGCATTAAGCTATGCAATAAATAATCACTGAATTGTCCATGCCAACATTCTGAATCATGTAAAATAAATATACATATATCAAAAATGTGTACATACCAGAGGAATTTTCCATTGTAACGGAAACCTAAATATGTAAACTTTATATTCTTTAAATAATGAAATGAAAATAAAATCTCCCTTATCAAACTCAATACAACTGAACACACCTCTACCTAAATAGAGTAGTAATCACTTATAGTAAATAACATAAATATCTCACTGTCTATAGCCATTTCTCCACTATCGGGCCAAACCGTTCTCTTATGATGACCATTACGGGGCAATATATAGCTGAAATCATTCCTTACTGTTCTTAGAACTATTTGGCCCAATGGTGGAAAAAAGGTTTAGGTGTCTTTAAATGACAGGAAAGAAGAATGAACCAAATATTTTATGACAGCTTAACCTATTTCTTTTTAGCACTTGCCCAAACCGATACCTGTATTTTAGTATAGCTGTTATTTTAAAGGAATAATACAGTAGGGCTGAAGCATGTGCGTAAATCCCAGGGGGGACGGAGGGACAAGTGTCCCCACCCATCCGAGGATTGTCCCCCCCACCAACAATTATTAAAAAAATATCTCCCTCTCTATTGTGAAAAATATATGTATGTACCTTAATAATTGTGTAAGTAGAAAAAAAAAAAATAAACGCAAAAAATGCATTTAGAAACAGTTGAGTTCCCCCTCCCCTTCTTTACAGTGGTTTGACCCACTGCCTGCTTTCCCAGTTCATCTCACCTACTCTACACACACGAGTCAGGTGTGTGTCTGCGGCTCAATTAATGTTCAACTCAATTAACTAGCGGATTTTATTCACTTTAAATAAAGCAATTCTCTTTAATGTAGTTGATGCAGACACATTCATAAATTAGTTGTTGCAAAAATGCTGATTAGCAATGTAATTTTCCATGAATCTGCTCTATTAGCGATTAAAATATGACTTATCTAGTGAACGTTAGCTTGTTTACAATAGCTTGTAGCATAGTGCACTGACACTAACACACCAAAGCCGTTTCCCATGCAGTGTTTTATTGGGACGACTTGGCATAATGTTAACTTAACATTAACGGTCACAATTAGCATATTGTTTATCTGTGCATTTACTAAATGAACACTGTGCTAGATTAATCTGTACATAAACATTAATCTACATTAAACTGCGCTACATCTAATCTGAACTGACCCCACTGTATTTTTTTGTATAATTAATTTCTATTCTGTTTTTAAGTGTCTTAATTAATTTTAAATAAAAATTTAAACCTTTATTTAATTCCTTGTTTTGCTTCATCATTGAACCTGAGAAAAACTTTAAAAAAACAACCATAATGACGCAGTCTCCATGCTACAATAATAATGATAAAAGCAAAGTTTTTCACTGTGGGGACACTGTGTCTTTATAAGTACAATTTGACTATTATTTGTGTCCCCTTCAAAAATTGCTCATGAGAAATTATATATTTATTGTCCCCCCCTACTCTTAAATGAAATTTACGCCCATGGGCTGAAGATTTTGGCCACATTGTTCTGTAAATTATTGGTCATCAATATGGATACTAATATTCCATATCGGGGCACCCCAGTGTCCCTGTAATAATTGAAGTCCTTATAATCAAAGGTTTTGTCAAACTTACAACACACAGAATCTTTATTCAACTTAAACATTAAGAAAATCTCCTTATGGGGTCCTGGTAAAACAGGTATAGGCTACATGTAGCCAGTAACGCTATCAATAGCATACACGGTTATGGACAAGATTGTTAGGTTCGCTATAAGAGGGCAAGAAACAGAGAATGCACTTTAATATTTAGACAGACCAGGATGTAAATCAAGATGGTTTTGATTTACTTATGAAGAAAAAGGTTTAAATGGATGTACATGTAAAATGTAAAACAATGAAATAAAATGACAATGAAACAATAAAGAGTATAACACAAAAAATAGTTTTTCCCTTCTTTCCTTTAAAGAAACTTTAACATTATTTGTATTATATTTGCTATATTTAATATCAGTTTGCATTTAAATTAATTAAAACTTGATGTTGCTTTATAATCTCATTTTTTTATGGCGCTTTGTTTCTAATGAAATTGGTTAAATTAGAACCTTTAATCCACAAAGAAATATATGATTTCAGATACACAAAACAGATCACATAAAAAAAATAAAGATATACATGAAAATAATTTAAAACTTGTCAATAGTTCTCCCATGGAACAAGTTTATACGCATGTGCATAAGAAAAATAGTCCTCTGAATCCAAATGACAAATCCAGTAGATGCAAAAGTATTGGTATGATGTGTGCGATTGTTTGAGGTGTAAGTGTTCAATAGTGCAACAAAAAATTCTGTGCAATGAGGTATTTAGTGAGAAATACCAACAAAGCTGGATGAATACCACTCGCGAGAGATAAGGCACGGATCACTTGATGAATCGTGAATTCTCTTCTTTTTTGTCTCTTTTAGGGTTCTCAAACTGGGAGGCTCGCCATCTCAGGATCACAGCTTTTCCTAGCTCTCACAAAAAAACCTGACCTGTTTATACAAACAGCGCCATGAACATTGCAGACAATTAATGTATTTTAAACTCAACATATCGTAAGTACAGTAAATCAACTGGGTGAAAAATACTATTTTAACACTTTGTCACTCAATACATAAGCAAACATTTACATAAATGATAATCATTTATACATACATAAGTATTGTAAAGCATTGTAAAGCTCTTCAGAAATGCAATGCATACAGCCACAGTACATCACACATTCCAACTAGACAAATAAATGCATAAAAACTCACATAAAACACTTTTGAACTTGAATAAACTCAAACACTTAATTTCAGAGAACTAAACATCATTACTTTGAAACCAAATCCGGGGAATTTCAACACAATTAATCACTTTCGGGTGCTACTGGATCCACAATCGACTATCATCCACTTCAATATCATCAATCATCGCACTAAAATAACCCAAAAATCATTTTTTTATACAAGAGTTATAACATCATACAACATTATTTATGCATATTAAACTAGGATGATTGTCATATTTTCCTTTTAATCCGCTTTAAAAACACCTGCAATCTGCGAAGCGCATGCTTTCCGTGTGATTACATAAATAAAATATCGTTAGCGTTTTTTTTTTTATTAATTAATTTATTTTTTAAACTACTTTTTCTTGTTCATAGTAACGCATTATATTACTTTTGTTAGCGTTTTCAGTGAAAATATAATTATTGCTAATTTTTTCCTTTTTATCAGCTCAATTCTGACCTGTTACATACACACAACCTAACATTGAACAAGAATGAATAAAAGCTATTATCTTGTATGAGTGCAGATCATTTCATCATGAGTATCATGATTTGTGTATCTATAATGTCAAATATATAGGAATCATAGCTAATCTGTGATCCACACAAACCAAGGCCCCATGGTTAAAAACACGGGATTCTTAAATTAATTCCAAAGTTTAATATTTTTAGAGTGAAAGTTCATTGGCATGTGACTTTAAGTTCTGTCAGTTTAAACATTCATGTGATTTTTAAACCTTTAGAGCACAAGAAGACCCAATAGAAGAAAACATTATTTTAACTACAAAATAATTCAATTTTCATTAATGTCTATTTGAGCTTGAACAGATAGATGCAAATCTTTTGGAAAAATAGCAGTGTCAGCAAATATCATTTAAACACAGTCACATATGTCTTTAGTGAATATAAACAACTGAGAGAAAACGCATGTGTAACAGAATATTGGACATTAGCTCTTAATGTGAAATCAGCCTGAATAATGACCATACAGCAGTTTGTTATTATAAGCAAATACAAAGAGTACATCAGTTATGTAGCTTTAACAATGGTTATGTTAATTTATGCAGTTATTTTACATTTGATTACCATAATTTTTTGACTATAAGATGCTACTTTTTTCCCATGCTTTGAACCCTGCGGCTTAAACAATGAAGCGGCTAATTTATGGATTTTCCTGGGTTATTCACGGTTTCACATGCTTCAAGCCAAAAACTTGAACCCCATAACATTAGACCAATGAAATTGCCGCACGGGTTCAGGTGAACCAATGAAACTCTTTATATTTAATCAGTGAACAATTACTTTCTTGGTAGGCTACTGTTTAGATACAAGCCGTGTAACAGACTCTGTCTTTCATTAAAGCCTGGGTAAAGTTCATTAGTTTCAATGTAGACACCTGCGGCTTATAGACAGGTGCAGCGTATTTATGTTCAAAATCAAAATCTTTGTCAAATTCAGTGGGTGCGGCTTAAATTTGGGTGCGCTTAATAGTCCGGAAATTACAGTATTCACTTTCTGAATGCTGCTAATTAGACTTTAACTAATGCTTATTTCATTAGTATATGTTCTACTGCATTTATCATTGCCTGTAATTTGGTTTATTATCTGTGCAGAGGCACTTCCCCTCCAAGATCACACCAATCATTCCAGAATTATTCATACTTTACAAATAGAGCTATTTAAGTCATCTGGTAAAAACTTATTCATATTGCAATATATTCTAATAAAAACACTATCATTTTTTTTTTCTTTTATACATTTTGTGCAGCCCTGTTACCTTGCTTAACACTTAACCTTTATTATTACTTTTAAAAAGTACTGGATACAGTTTTGTTAAACAGTTTTACATAAACATAGACAACTCACGTTTTAAACCATTGATGAATCTGCCCTCAAGCCCATCTTTCTTTCTTGTGAAGGCAAAAATGTATGGCCTCCTCCAGTGGGGTTTGGTCTTTCTCATTCGCTGTTTTACTGCAGCTATGATTTGATGTGCCTGTCTGCTGTTATAGAAAAAAATGCCCTAAGAAAATAAGAAACATTTAAATTGTCACATTATTCAGAAAGTGTGTTTTCAACAAAAACATTAAGACTGACATTTCAGCAGATTAGTAGAGTATTTTTTGTTAGTGTGCAGTAATCAGAGCACATATTTCATATATTTTGTATCTTAATGTCTTTAAGTACTACAGCACTGTGGCATTATATATGAACAAAAGTATTTGAACACTTTAACACACTCTTTCACATATGGCCTTAACCAGCCATATGTGGTTCTTTACAAACGTTATTCTGTTTTGGATGCCGTAGCAATACATTAAAATTATTTCTTTCTTCTATTGGACTAAATACGGAATTGTACCTTTCAAAAAACAGCAGCATCAGTCAGATCCACAGGTGTCTTCTCAGGTGCAGAGTCTACTTCCGGTCCAAACAGGAAATGAATGCAACGCTTCACTACATCTCTAATTAATTAAATAATTAATTATGGAAATAACAAATGAACGTGGTTTAAAAATAGATAAAAATAAAAATCTGTAATTAACTGTCAGGATTGAATGTGTGGTTATGTTTGTTTATTGCAAAAATTCTAGCGAGCTAACTCGGCGTCATGTTTTCATGGTTTCCCATTCCTCCTAAAGTAATTGATTGTAGCTCCGCCCACCGGTGCCATCTTATTTTCGCGCTTTCCTGCCGAAATGTGCCGATTTGCCTAATCACAGGCCTGGAAACTTACACTTGTGTAAAAATGAACATTTTTGATAACACAGGTGCATGACTAGGACTCGCCTATAGGGGCAAACTCAGGGATACACTGTAAAAAATTAAAAAATCAGTTTTTTGTGGTATGTAAGGACATGTCCCGAAACTTTCAACAAATGCTCCTGGGACATAGTACAAGGCGTCTACAGTGCAGGATCTACAAGGACATGGCCTCTGTCCCTGTAAACCGAAATGCCCCCTACAAACTAAACTTATTGAGTCAAGAGAATACTTGAGTGCTCTACACAGGTCAATGATTAACAAGCAATAACATTCTATTGAGTGAAGGTGAGTGCATGTGTGCTTGTGTGTTTATAAATGAGTTTGTGCGCTCGATAGTGTGTGTTTGTGTGTGTGTGTATGTGTAGAGAGAGAAAATATATACACCCCAGAAATGAAAGCAAAGCTGCTGTAATTAAAGCATGTGAAATTTTTCATTAAAATTGACAAACAGGTAACTCAATGATCCAATGTTTAACACTTAGGGGATACACACGTTCCTGAAAATAATAAATGTTGTGCTTTAATAGCTTTAGAATGGGCAGTTTTTATCTAAATATGGTCCCCTTCCACGGAGACTGCCATGTTCCTATGGTACCCCACAACAGAAAAACAAACACAGGCTCTGGATAGGAGCACTCAATTTTTCTCATCTGCCACAGAAGTTCTACTGCTATTAAATTAGACTGGTCCAAGATGGTGGTGTGGCAGTAGCTCACAGCGGCTGCTCTGGACCCAAAATGGTTTCACTTTGTAGCCCACCTTATGCAACATATGTTCATCGGAGCAACCGGTGTTCCTGTGTACCACTGTTGAACATTTTAGGAACAACCACAACAACACAATAAATAATGTTCTGTGGCAGAAGCTACACGACATCTGCATGCTTTGAGAACCAGGCCTCCAGACCTCGGCATCACCTGCGGTAGACGGACGGAGGTGGGGGAGTTGAAAGCGCTGTGCGAAGAAGCGAAAGCACAGAAAGCAAGCTAAAAGCTAACCCTAGCCTGCCTGCTCTACCATCTCTCCTGCTGGCAAATCCAAAGCTCCCTGGACAATAAATTGGATTATATCAGACTCCAAGCTACTCGGCATGAGTACAGACACTGCTGCGTCTTTGTGTTCACTGAGATGTGGCTGAGCGACAGAGTTCCGGACGCCGCCATTCAACTGGATGGGCTAGCTGCGTTTCCACAAAAATGCAGCTCTGTGCAGTAAGACTCGTTGCAGCGGTCTGTATGTTTACATCAACACGGAATGGTGTAAGAATTCTGTCCTCGTTTCCACCTACTGTTCATAGCTGTTGGAGTTTATGGTTGTGAGATGTAGATCTTTTTATTTACCCTGGGAATTTATCACCACTATTGTGCTAGAAGTGTACATTACACCTAGTGCCTAATGCTAAGGAAGTGCTCAGCGTACTCTATAGGACCATTAGCGAACTTCAAAACACACATCCTGACCGATTGTCTATTATCACCGGAGATTTCAACCATGCAAATCTCAGGACTGCGCTTCCTAAATTTCACCAGAATGTGGACTTTGCAGCCAGAGTAGAAAACATGCTGGATGTAGTTTACACAAACATCCCAGGCGCATACCAGGCGCATACTCAAGATAGAGTGTGCTTTAGCTCTATCTTGAATTTACTCTCTTCTGGTAAGGTAGGATTCTAACTTTGTATATCTATTTAACTCAGTTGATTCTAGAGTGTTGGTCTGTGCTTATTAGCTTGGTCAGGTGATTAATCAAGAGTAGTTTCAGTCTCACTTGAGGTGTGAATTGTGGGCAGGGCTTACTCACTTATATTGAAGGCGCTCCGTACAGACCATAGTCTGTAGCGGTAGTAGGTAGTCCCCACAAGTAGGTAACCCCCTTAAAGTCAGTAACTCTTAGTGTTATTTAGAAAGTCCTATTTATACTCTTTCTTACTTTAAAAAAACACATTGATCTCAAACTGGGAGATTAGTCATGTGCCTCAAACCCATCTCTGTAGTAGTCTCTTACAGACACAGACGTTGCTATCCACAGAACAGATGTCACATCGCCAGTAACCTCATCTACCCTTCCCTGTTGTCTCAATCTCAAACAGCGGTGGTAGGTGGGCTCTGGAATTGTCAGTCTGCTGTAAGGAAAGCTGACTTTATCACAGGCTTGGCTTCCCACTACACATTTGACTTTCTGGCACTTACTGAGACCTGGATATCCCCACAGAACACTGCTACACCAGCTGCTCTGTCTTCTGCCTATGCTTTCTCTCATTCACCAAGAGAAATTGGCAGAGGTGGTGGTACAGGTCTACTTTTATCACGGAGATGGTGTTTTACACCTCTCCCTTTGTCTCATTTAACCATGTCGTCTTTTGAATTTCATGCAGTTTTAGTTACCTCTCCAATCAACTTTTTCATCGTCATCTACAGCCCTCCTGGTCCCCTTGGGGACTTCCTAGAAGAGATGGACACGCTCCTCAGTACTTTCCCCTCTGACGGCACCCCTCTGACAGTTCTTGGTGACTTCAACCTCCCATCCGACAAACTTCAGTCATCTTGCCTCTTGCCTTTTCTGAATACCTTCTCCTTGACATTTAACAGCTGCCCTCCAACACACAAGGGAGGAAATGTCCTGGACCTGGTTTTCACCCGTCCTACTCCAGCTACAGACATAACTGCCACTCCACTTCCAATCTCTGATCATCACCTGGTTTCCTTTTTAATCACTCTTCCTATTCAACCTAAAAATAATTTACATGTCTCTCTTATCTGTCCTAACCTTCACTCTATCTCTCCCTCCTCTGTAACTTCATCTACTTCTTCAAAAGTCCGTAATCATCACGAGGTGGGACGTGACTGGAGCTGGCCAAACCTCAGGGTGTCTCCGGATGGGGAGAGAAAGAGAAGCAGTGGAGAGGAATTAGCGTAGCTGCTGTTTGATATTAACAGCACAAGTTGATAATGTGCATGTGATCAGATGTTCTGGAGCACAAGGTTATGATGCGATGTGTGTTATGTGTAGGCTTTGCTAAAAAGATATGTTTTTAATCTACACTTAAACTGGGTGAGTGTGTCTGAGCCCCGAACACTGTCAGGAAGACTATTCCAGAGTTTAGGAGCTAAATGTGAAAATGCTCTACCACCTTTAGTGGACTTTGCTATTCTAGGAACTACTAGAAGCCCGGAGTTTTAAGATCTCAGGGAGCGTGGCGGATTGTAGCGTGTTAAAAGACTGGATAGATACATGGGAGCCAAACCATTTAGTGCTTTATAAGTAAGAAGTAATAGTTTGTAGTCTATTCGAAACTTAACAGGAAGCCAATGTAGGGACGATAAGATCGGGGTTATGATTAAGCCAAACAAATTTGTTATGTGGCAAATGCAATTCCCCGATAAACCAGGGGCACGAGATTTGGACGTTTTGGGAAGCTGCAATCAACAGTGATTTCATCAACTTGGGGAAGTACACGTTAACAGTGACCAGCTACATTGGCAAGTGCATTGATGGCGTAACTATCTACAAGACCATTACCACATGCTCCAACTAGAAGCCTTGGATGACCACCAAGGTGCGTGCGCTGCTAAAATCCAGAGCCTCTGCCTTTAGAGCAGGGGACAAGACAGCCTTAAAGACAGCTAGGGCCAAACTGTCCTGTGCCATTACAGAGGCGAAGTGCGCACACGGCAAGAGAATCCACAGCCACTTCCAAGACAGCGGAGACACCCAGCGCATGTGGCAGGGCATCCAGGAGATTACAAACTATAAGAAAACTTCACCTGCTTGTGCCCGTAAAGCCTCCCTCCCAGATGTACTGAACGACTTCTATGCACAGTTTGAAATGCAGAACAACATGGTGGCGAGGAAACCCATCCCTGCTCAGAGTGACCAGGTGCTTTGACTAACCACAGCTGAAGTGAGGAAAACTCTATGCTCTAGAGCAGGGGTGGCCAACCCGCGGCTCGCGAGCCGCATGCGGCTCTTTGGCTGGTTTCATGCGGCTCTTACGTTCATATCGATTTTTGTGTTTTGATTTGTAATGTGCGTGTTCGCTTTGCTTAAGTTCAATACGGTATTTTTAAGACTTAAATGAGCTTGCCCCTACTGGGAAACTTTGCGGTATATCAGACCTTGGCATGAGGCCAATCATAAATTACAGCAATGCACCGAGAATTTTCGGAAATACCTAAATCACCGAAACAACACGACAGAAACACAATTGTAATGACGCAATAAAAAAGCGCAGCAGCACACGGTTATCTGGATAAGAGCAACATGTCTGCAGTGTGCGGAGAGCGATTTGCAAAACATGCAATGCTAAAATTTCAAGAGGGGGAGGGGGGGGGGTGTATCTGCAAAGAGTTTCTTCAAGTCGGGTTTAATGTATTACCTGAAATCCAAACATCCCGATTGCCATTTTAAATATTAGAAGAACGCGACGCAGAAAAGTAAAGTCAATCCGAGCATGCGCACTCCGTCTGTAGAGGACGCTTTTGAAAAGGCAGTAAAGTTTTCCAGTGATGGTGCCGAGGCAAAAGGCATAACACAAAAAATTATGGATTTCAGCCACTTCCAAGACAATTTTCGGTGCAGCCCTAAAATTTTATCGTTGGTGTGGCCCTCTGACACAATTCAGGTTTCTCATGTGGCCCCTTGTAAAAATTAAATGCCCACCCCTGCGGTATATTCATCTCACGCACATGCGCATTTGACGAAAATACCGTATTAAACTCAAGCGAAGTGAACACCCACATAAAAAAAACACCAAGTCCTTGTTTTCTACCTTGAAACACGTGAAATCAAAGCATCGATTTGTTCTGACTGACACCCATGTGAAAGAATTGCTTCGAGTGGCAACAACAGAATACGAGGCAGATTTGAAGGGGATTGTTCAAGGCAAGGATGCCAAAAGTCCCACTAAGTGCACACAATGTTCATTGTTGAAAATGACTGTCCTGTGGTCTTAGAACTGTAAGAGTAAATTTCTGTCATTATGTTGGTGTGTGACATTTACAATAAATCTAGCTGAGCAGAGGTGTGTGAGTGTGTGTGTGTGTGTGTAAGAGGAAGGGATGGGTGATGTTCATGTGTGCCCATGTGTATGATGTGGCTCTTTGCGGTAACACAGTCAAAAATGTGGCTCTCGGTTTTTGACTGGTTGGCCACCCCTGCTCTAGAGTTAACGCACGAAAGTCTGCTGGACTGGTTGTGTTCTGAGCCCCCTGCTCTACCCACTGTACACATAGGACTGTGTGGCCACTTCCAACTCCACCACTATCATCAAGTTTGCTGACGACACTGTTGTGGTGGGCCGGATCTCCAACAACGACGAGACGGCCTACCTACAGGAGGTTAAAAACCTGGTGAGATGGTGCCAGGTGAACAACCTTCTCCTGAACGTCAGCAAGACCAAGGAGTTGATCGTGGACTTCAGCACGAAGCAGGAGCGGTCATAACGAACACTAAACATCAACGGGACCCCAGTGGAGAGAGTGGACAGTTTCCGGTACCTTGGTGTTCACATCACACAGGACCTGTCTTGGTCCTGTCACATCAACACCCTGGTGAAGAAGGCCCGGCAACGTGTGTACCATCTGAGATGCTTAAGGAACTTTAAACTTCCCTCTCAGGTGCTAAAGACTTTCTACACCTGCACCATTGGGAGCGTTCTGATGGGTAGCATCACTTCCTGTTTCGGGAACAGTACCATGCAGGACAGGCAAGCCCTCCAGAGGGTGGTGCGTTCAGCTGAACATACCATCCACACCGAGCTCCCTGACCTGCAGGAAATCTACAGCACGCGGTGCCGGACCAGAGCCAGGAAGATTGTGAAGGACCTCAGCCATCCCAACAATGGACTTTTTTCTTTGTTGCATTTGGTTAAACGCTTCGGCCCCCTGAAAGCCAACACAGAGAGAGAGCTTCTTCCTGCAGGCCATTTGGAGTTTAAACCAGGAAACACCCAGGATCTAAAAGCTGGTCCACTCTCTCCATCGCCACACTTTTAAGCAAATATTTTTCTTTTCGCACTACAACACTTTCTCTGGACTGTTACTTTAACTGTGGACTTGCACAGCACAGTGCACTTTATACCACACCACACCACACATTCACTTTAAGGACAATCACATCAACCATCTTATGTGATTATTGTTTACTGTCATAAGCATACCTTGTATTCATAAGCATACCTTGTATTTTTATATATCTTTACATAGTTTATACTCCTTATTTTTCTGCCTTTTTTTCTTTGTATTATTTTTCTCCCCATCCTATTCCCTCATGCCAGACAGTCATATAAAGCATTTCACTGCATGTCCTATTCTGTATGTATGTGGGTGTATGTGACAAATAAAATTTAATTTGATTTGCTCAGTTATGAGCCTTGTAAATTACCTGGACACTGGTTTGAGCACAATGAGAAGAATAGCAACGGAGGCTGAGGATCAGTGGTAATGACGTCCACTATCCAAAACTTCCTTTCTTTGTTTCTTTGTTTCTTTCAAATGTATTATTATTATTATTATTATTATTATTAATAAAATAGCACTCACATTGGATACATACAACACCTAAACTTAACTGACACAAAACAATAAAGTAAACACACAACCAGAATACAAAACACAGTGATAGTCTACTAAAATAGTTCAGCATAAACAAATTAACAAAATAAATCTAAACAGATAACAAATAATAAACAATTAAAAAAGATAAAAATGTAAGTTTCAGAAAATAATCAGGAGGTAGCCCTTACAGCTACAGAAACATTTTTTTTCTTACTAGTACAGCTGTTTTAGCAGCTGTCTTATAAACTGCTGAGCGAAGATAATCATAAAATAGATTTAGAATACTAAAAACCCTTTACATATACACATTTATGAAATACCAAATACCATCCAACTCCTTTGACCCTGATTTCCAAATAAAAAACACTACATTAATTATTTTAAAAATAAAAATGGTGTTGTAAACAGAGAAAATAATCACATTCCAAAAAAATAAATGTGATATTGTTTATTAGAATTACAAAAAAGCAAAAAAAAGTTTTATATACATTTGTATTCATTAATACACATCTGATCCCACAAAAAAAATATATTTCTCACAATCAAAACAGAAACAATTAAAAATGATCATAACGTCATATTGTTGAAATATCAAGCACACTTTTGTGTTTATGTGTTGAGAAAAGATGAGGATGTCATTAAAAAGTATTGGTGGCTCATAGACTCATGGACTCATAGGTTCTGTAGTATTTACCAAACCAATTGAAAAACACTATTTCTCAGAATAGAAACGGCATTTAGAAGCGATGGCCGAAGCACAAATCTGCAGTCTTGTTAATTACCCAGGAGAAAATATTTACTGTATTGTGACTGGAAGGAACCACTGATGATGGTTTATAATAACAAGTAGCTTACAGAATATAAAGCAAAAAATACAAGAAAAACATCTGATTAAATGTTGAGTAAAAGTGCTTGAAGATTAAAATATGAATGAAAAATTGGGAGAAAAAAAACAATACAGCGTCTGTGGTGCCCAGTGGCAGAAAGAAAAAATGTGGCAAAGGCAAGAAAGATACTCCGTATTGAAATACATCAGATGGAAGAGTGTCACGAAAAATAGGGAAACTTCGTGTCCATGAACACAAATCAATAGATACAATTTCATGACTATATCATGAAATGCCGTGAGACTGGGTTGGTAATTTGGTTTGTATTGGGTTGGTTCAGAAGCCTCTTGAGCTCCAGACAGCCTGCCTTGTTCCTGCTAAGCCTGGCCTGGAGAGGTATCCGTATTGTATATGTGTGTGGGGGTAAAGTATTTTTTTTGTGTTTCTTTTTTTTTCTAATAAAGTAGATATTTTTTGTAAAGATTCCCACGCCTCATCCCTTATTGTTCTCTCCCCTTAAATGGTAAAACTTACCTGTGTGCCCTTAATGTGGATTATTTCCCTGGTGATCCAACAGGGCGGCGCAGTCTGATTAAATCAAATTAATTCTTTTTTCTCTATTACTGTTCTTGCACTTCCTTTGCCTCCTTTTTCCCTAAACTGTCAGAAGATTTCAGTTAATGATAAAATAAAATGAAAAGGACAGTGGGAAAGAGAACACAAGGGAAGACAACAATAATATTATACAATAACAGTTTAACACCTTATCAGATTGAGGACACAGTTATCACCTAGATAAGAATAGAGCATTCAGGTGTAAATTATTCACTACATATCAGAAAACACAAAATTATATTGGTGAAAATGAGTCAGGAGGAAAATGTAGTCAGGAGGAGGCAGTGGAATGAGATCGCCATCACTATAAAACAGATCTAAACTTTAAAACTACAGTATGGTTGTGATGAACTTCTCAAAGCAAACTCTCTTTAAAAATGGTCCAGGAAAAGGAAGAGTACATTCAACAGAAAGAAGTTAACTAAGATTAACACTTGCATGGATTTACAGAATTTATTCGAAAAACCACCTTTTCCTTTTCCCTAAACAATCCAGTAATTGGATCCAACAAAATCCACTATTTTGTTTGTGTTCTTTAACTGTACTTACTTTGTAAATGACTTTATGCCTCGTTACATTTGAAATGTACTAAACAGATCCACTGTTTTAGTTTAGTGACAATGGATAATTTGGTGTTCTATAGACTCTAATATTCATGCAATACAGTTTCTATTTTATTCCTGAGGAAAGATGTAGTGATTAGTTGTTGTTCCTGTTATTGTTCTCTAAATGGCAGTAGAACCAAACATACAAGTAGCAGATACATAAGAATAAAAACAGAACTTAAAGGTGTAGAGAAGCTTAAGCTCATGTTGAATCTGAGTGATAAAGAAATAAAGAAGCTACACACCAGTTCATCCATGTTTCTGTTCAGAGTGTTTATTTAATAAACTTCACACAGATCAGATCAACAGTAGGAGACATTTATAAAGTTAATATTTCAACCGTTATATAACTTCATCTGATTGTAATGTATGTTATGAAGCTTAACTGAGATGATTCCTTAATGCTACCAAACCCCAGTACTTTTGTAGGAAACCCCTGTAGGTTTCTGACCATTTTTCCAGTACAGGAGCTTTGGGTGGTGTACAGGGTCTGCATGGACCCTCTAAAATAGTTTTGAAGGAACAATATAAACCTTTTTTGTGTATGAACACAAATCTGATATAATAAAATATATATATATATGATAAGAAAAGTAAAAAATACAAGATTTATCACAAATATTCACATAATTAACCAAACTAGACTTTTGTATCAGCATAAAGACTTCTGTACTTCTGAACTCTGTACTCTGATTTAATTCTACAGTATGGAGTGATAATACATTATACAAATTACATTTTAATTACATTTTAAACAATTATTATCATAAAATACATTACATGTTGATCATGTTTCTCCGTGTGTGAGACTCAGATCAGATCCTGTAATAAAGGAGAGAAGAGTAAAATGATCAGATTTTTATTACAATCTTCATAATCAGTATTTACACTCTACAGAAATGTAGAACCTGCATACAAATGAACAGTAACTCAGTAACTCACTGTAGTGTCTCCAGTTTACAGTGTGGATCCTTCAGTAGATCAGAGAGCAGCTTCACTCCTGATTCTCCTGCTTTATTGTGTTTCAGATTCAGTTCTCTCAGGTGTGATGAGGTGTTTGACCTCAGAGCTGAAACCAGAGCAGCACAACCTTCACCTGTAATACTGCAGTGTTCCAACCTGTAGAGAGATCAACAATTATAGATCAGCAACTTACTGCATTTATAAATCTGTAAAACTATAGCAGTTCATGAAACTCCAGATCTACAAATAAAATCTACACATCTATTTTAGTGTTTGATTTTTATGAATGTGGAAAACTACAGCAGTTGTTGCTTCTTTATTTTAATTGTGCTTCAGGACACACAACATTTTATTCATCTAAAACAGCCATATGACAGAAATGCAGGATCTACAGTGTGTAAGTGATGATCTGACCTCAGTATCTCCAGTGTACAGTGTGGATTCTCCAGTCCAGCAGAGAGCAGCTTCACTCCTGAATCCTGCAGTTTATTTACACTCAGGTCCAGTTCTCTCAGACTGGAGGAGTTTGAACTGAGAACTGAGGACAGAATTCTACAGCTTTTCTCTGTGAGATTACACTCACACATCCTGGGAGAGAAATGATGATAAATCAAAACACTGATATCTCACACACACACACACACACACACACACACACACACACACACACACACACACACACACACACACACACACACACACACACATGCACACACACCTTGGTAGAGAAATTATAATACAACAATGATCTCTCTCTCTCTCTCACTCTTTCTTTGCACATGCGTGGGCGGAAAGTGAGAATGGCATGTAGATCATTAGACCGGTTAACGTGTTGTCAAACTTTTTTCGCAATAATTTTCCGTAAAATATCTTATAGGAGTGGGTGGTGTGTGTGAGTGTAGAGGAGTGTGTGTTAGTGGTTTGGAAATATTTAACAACATATACCTAATTCGTGTCTCCAGGCTATTAGGCTTAAAGACTGGTCTGATTTTAATGAACTAGGAATACAGTATGCATACTTTTTATCATCAGCAAAATTAAACTGGGGAATAAGTTAAGAAATTATAGTTGGGGAGGTGGGGAGCCTACATTTCCAAGAGGCCTGGTGTGGAAAAAAGTTGGTATTAAATACTTGGTTGTCTACCTGGGGAGTAATGAGTTTTTAAATTAAAACTAGGGAAGCACTGTAGAGCAACTGTAAAGGGCAGACTGAACAGGTGGAAGTGGTGGTTTTCAAAGATGTCCTACTAGGGGCGAACGCTGGTAATCAACAACCTGGATGGGTTGTCTCCCTGGCACAAGCTGGCATGCATGGATCCACCGCCGTACCTGCTAGTGAACACCAGGCCCTGCTTGTCGACTTCTTCTGGGATGGTCTGGATTCCGCAGAGTGTACTCCATCTACCCAAAGAGGAAATGGGCCAGAGGCTGGATCAACTCGCCAGCAGAACTGTAGGTAAAAGGCTGTATCCAGAGACTCCTAACAGGGCCCAGGAACCTGATATTGAGAACAGCAGCCAGTGGACTTTTGCACATAGTGGAAGGACAGGACAGAACTTTGTTTTTAACGGCTGCAGAACACTACACTGGCTGCTGGAGAAGCCCCGGGTCCACAGGAGTTGTCTGGACATCTCCGGTGTGACCACCCTCACACTGTCCAGAACATCGCAGAGACAGACCTGTCATTAGGAGAGGACCTGTCAACATGTATGGGATTCCAGTCCTTGTGTGTCATCAATCAGCTCATATTTCTCTAGAGGTCCACCCTAACAGCAGAGGAGCGTGTTCAGCTGAAGGACTATAAAATCGGTGAGACCGGTCCTGCAGAGGAGGAATCCTTTCCCCAGCTGGACATCAATGCCGATCTAGACAGGTGTGGAGGTTGCCCTCCTGGAGTGCAGGGGTGAAGGGGAGATGAACTTTGGGACAGTTTCAGGGAAGCTGCTCTACAGGGCCTCAGTTTAAGTTTTAAATAAGATCAAACTGAGAGGGAGGGTGGACACCCAGTGGAGAAATGTACTGATGTAATGATGATGATAAACCAGAGTGGAGACACTGTACAAACTACCATTAACCAAACATCTGCAGACCTCCAGTGGAGGATTTTACACTGTATCATCTCTGTAAGCTCTTATTTGTATTTTAAACAATGACATTTTACAAGACTGTCCATTCTGTTCACAGAGAAAAACTGTTTTTCATGCTTTAACACACTGCTCCAGGTTACAGCCTCTGTTTGTGCTTTTAAAATGTATCTTCTTCTTCTTCTTCTTTCGGCTGCTCCCATTAGGGGTCGCCACAGCGGATCATCCGTCTCCATACCACCCTGTCCTCTACATCTGCCTCTTTTACACCAACTACCTGCATGTCTTTCCTCACCACATCCATGAACCTCCTTCTTGGCCTTCCTCTTTTCCTCCTACCTGGTGGCTCCATCCTCAGCATTCTTCTACCAATATAATTCATGTCCCTCCTCTGCACATGTCCAAACCATCTCAATCTCGCCTCCCTCACCTTGTCACCAAAACATCCTACATGCGCTGTCCCTCTAATAAACTCATTTCTAATCCTGTCCATCCTCGTCACTCCTAACGAAAACCTCAACATCTTCAGCTCTGCTACCTCCAGCTCCACCTCCTGTCTTTTACTCAATGCCACTGTCTCCAAACCATACAACATCGCAGGTCTCACCACAGTCCTATAAACTTTCCCTTTCAATTTTGCAGATACCCTACTATCACAAATCACTCCTGTCACTCTTCTCCACCCACTCCACCCTGCCTGCACTCTTTTCTTCACTTCTCTAACACACTCTCCATTACTTTGCACTGTTGACCCCAGGTACCTGAATTCCTCCACCTTCTGAAGCTCTTCTCCCTGCAACGGCACCACTCCACTGCCCTCCCTCTCATTCACACACATGTATTCTGTCTTACTCCTACTGAGTTTCATTCCCCTTCTCTCCAGCGCATATCTCCACCTCTCCAGGCTCTTCTCAACCTGCTCCCTACTCTCACAACAAATCACAATATCATTTGCAAACATCATAGTCCAGGGAGACTCCTGTCTGACCTCGTCCGTCAACCTGTCCATCACCACTGCAAACAGGAAAGGGCTCAGGGCCGATCCTTGATGCAGTCCAACCTTTACTCTGAACCAGTCTGTCGTACCTACTGCACACTTCACTGCCGTCACACTGTCCTCATACATGTCCTGCACCACCCTCACATACATCTCTGACACACGTGACTTCCTCATACAATACCACAACTCCTCTCTTGGCACCCTGTCGTACGCCTTCTCTAAATCCACAAATACACAATGCAATTCCTTCTGTCCTTCTCTATACTTCTCCATCAACATTCTCAAAGCAAATAAGGCATCTGTGGTGCTCTTCCTCGGCATGAAACCATACTGTTGCTCACAGATGGTCACCTCTTCTCTCAGCCTGACTTCCACTATTCTTTCCCATAACTTCATGGTGTGACTGATCAACTTAATACCCCTGTAGTCACTGCAGGTCTGCACATCTCCTTTATGCTTAAAGATCGGTACCAGCACACTTCTTCTCCATTCCTCAGGCATCTTCTCACCTTCCAAAATCCTGTTAAACAGTCTGGTCAAAAACTCCACTGCCATCTCTCCTAAACATCTCCACGCTTCTACCGGTATGTCATCTGGTCCAACCGTCTTTCCACTCTTCATCCTCTTAATCGCTGCTCTCACTTCCTCCTTACTAATCCTATCTACATCCTGCTTCACCAACTCCACATCATCCAACCTTCTCTCTCTCTGATTTTCCTCATTAATCAGCTGCTCAAATACTCCCTCCACCTTCTCAACACACTCTCCTCACTAGTCAACACATTTCCCTCTCCATCCTTTACTGCTCTAACTTGCAGTACAACCTTTTCAGCTCGGTCCCTCTGCCTGGCCAATCGGTACAAATCCTTTTCTCCTTCCTTAGTGTCCAACCTCTCATACAGCTCCTCATATGCCTTTTCCTTGGCTTTCGCCACATCCCTCTTAACCTGCTGCCGCATCTCCTTGTACTCCTGCCTACTTTTCTCATCACTCTGTCTATCCACTTCTGTTTTGCCAACCTCTTTCTCCTTATGCTCTCCTGCACTTCTCATTCCACCACCATGTCTCCTTGTCTTGCTTTCTATTTCCAGATGTCACACCAAGTACTTTTCTAGCTGCCTCCCTCATCACTCCTGCAGTAGTTGCCCAATCATCCAACACCTCCTTAACACCACTGAGCCTCTCTCTGACCTCTTCCCTGAACCTCACACTACACTCTTCCTCCTTCAGTTTCCACCATCTTTTCTTCTTTTAGTCCTCACTCTCCTCCTCTTCTTCTTCGCCTCAAAACCATCCTACAGACCACCATCCTATGCTGTCTAGCTACACTGTCCCCTGCCAACACCTTACAGTCGCCAATCTCCTTCAGGTTGCATCTCCTGCATAGCACATAGTCCACCTGTGTGCACCTTCCTCCGCTCTTATACGTCACCCTATGATCCTCCTTCTTCTTAAAATAAGTGTTCACCACTGCCATTTCCATCCTTTTAGCAAAATCTACCACCATCTGCCCTTCCACATTCCTCTCCTTAAAACCATACCTACCCATCACCTCCTCGTCACCTCTGTTCCCTTCACCTACATGCCCATTAAAGTCCTCCCCAATCACCAACCATTCTTTCCTCGGTACACCATCTACCACTTCATCTAATTCACTCCAGAATCTTTCCTTCTCCTCCATCTCACAGCCAACTTGTGGAGCATAGGCACTGATGACATTTATCATCATCCCTTCAACTTCCACCTTCACGATCATCACCCTATCAGAAACTCGCTTCACCTCCACTACACTCTTACTGTACTCTTCCTTCAGAATCACCCCTACACCATTTCTCTTCCCATCCACACCATGATAAAACAGTTTAAACCCACCTCCAATGTTCCTGGCCTTATTTCCTTTCCACTTGGTCTCCTGAACACACAGCATATCTACCTTTCAACTCTCCATCATATCAGCTACTTCTCTCCCTTTACCCGTCATAGTACTAACATTTAAAGTACCAACCCTAACCTCCACTCTCCTACACTGCTCCTTTCCCTGCCGTCTCTGTAGACGTCTTCCTCCTCTCCTTTTCCTGCTTCGGCCAACAGTAGCCCAATTTCCACCGGTACCCTGTCGGCTAACGATACCTGTGGTGGTCGTGGTTAACCCGGGCCTCGACCGATCCGGTATGAAATTCTCATTTGTGATCCGCATATTTGATTTGGCACATGTTTTACGCTGGATGCCCTTCCTAACGCAACCCTCCCCATTTACCCGGGCTTGGGACCGGCACTAAGAGTGCACTGGCTTGTGCCCCCCTAATGACTGGGATCTTTTAAAATGTATCTTAAGGTCTTTAAATGTGGATTTAACTTTTTAGTGTTTTATTCCTGGTTTTAAATACGTTTGGAGAAACAGGTTTATGTGCTGATTATGTGCTGATTAAACTTTAATTTAAAATTTTTATTAAAATGTAATTTTATTTTTGGTCAAACTAAAATGAAAAAACCTCAGCAGGAAGAACGAGAAAACATAAAATGCAGACTGTGATGCCAAACGAATCTTCTCTAGACTTACAAAATGGAGTTTTTTGATTGATGTTATTTATAAGAGTATGAGGGATCTGAAGATATTTGAGACTGTGTGATGTTATGGAAAAGCTCTGTGTTCTGTAGTCGAAGGAGAATTGCACTTTGCACCAGAACTGGACTAAATCATCTCAACACACACAACCACCACCTTTAACTGTCATGTATGATTTATTGGTTTATTTAAATAATTGATTTATTTCTCTAAGTGTTGAGCCTACCTAATACAATTTGTTATATAACATGACTTGTGTCAGAGGACTGTAAAAAAGACAACACACACACACACAGCCTTGTATCTGTGAGTAAAAGACACACTTGAATGATCACAAACCTGTGAAGCCCAAATCATTATTATTCTCATTCTCTTTGTCTCAATTTGATTGAATTGAATGTAATTTTATTTGTAGTGTTTTAACAGTTGTTCGTTGTCACAAAGCAGCTTTACAGAAAAAAACAGACTGATATTAAATATCACATTAATTATTTTATGACTATAAAGTACAAAACCAGCAGCAATTATCATTTAAAGTTTTATCTCTATATCCATATCTATAAATACAACCTACAACACATCTATTATTTATTACCCATTCCAACCTCAGTAAAGAGTGAAATGTCTCACTAAAACTAAAATAATAAACACAGTGTGTAAGTGATGATCTGACCTCAGTATCTCCAGTGTACAGTGTGGATTCTCCAGTCCAGCAGAGAGCAGCTTCACTCCTGAATCCTGCAGGTTATTCCCACTCAGGTCCAGTTCTCTCAGACTGGAGGAGTTTGAACTGAGAACTGAGGACAGAATTCTACAACTTTTCTCTGTGAGATTACACCAACACAACCTGAGAGAGAAATGATGATATATCAGAACACTGACATCTTAAAACACACACACACACACACACACACACAAAATAAAACAAAGTAGAAACTCTAGATTGTTAAATGTCTATTTTAGTGTTTGTTATTTATGAATGTGGAAAACTATAGCAGTTGTTGCTGCTTTATTTAAATTGTGCTTCAGGACACACAACATTTTATTCATCTAAAACAGCCATATGACAGAAATGCAGGATCTACAGTGTGTAAGTGATGATCTGACCTCAGTATCTCCAGTGTACAGTGTGGATTCTCCAGTCCAGCAGAGAGCAGCTTCACTCCTGAATCCTGCAGTTTATTCTCACTCAGGTCCAGTTCTTTCAGACTGGAGGAGTTTGAACTGAGAACTGAGGACAGAATTCTACAGCTTTTCTCTGTAAGATTACACTCAGACAGCCTGGGAGAGAAATGATGATAAATTAAAACACTGACATCTCTCTCTCTTACACACACACACACACACAGTAAATACAGTCTCAGTATTAAATCAGTGCAGTGTGTAAACATCAGCAGGTTGTAATGTCACACAGAGCAGCACAAAGTACATGTAGTATAGAAATGTAAAAAATTGGTGGGGTTTAAATTAAAGTTTTTTTTTTAATATAATTTAGTAATTTATATTTTATTTTGCTAAGTAAAGAATATGAAAACATCTACATGTGCCAAATACAAAATCACTTGGACAAACAAACATGCAACTCTAAAGCCAACATTGTAATTAAGTCCTGTATTTTCATTCTTGTATTTGTGGGCACATGTATATATGTGTCAGGCAAAAGAATGTGCCGGAAACAGAAGTAAAATCCACAAGGCTTTTTAATGAGAAAGGAGCAGGGCAAAGCACAAAAAAGGAAACCCCAGGTTTACTAAACCAGGTAAGAGCTGTGATCAGGCAAAAGCAAAACAAACCCCCTAGAGTCACAAAGTCAATGAAACACAATACTTAGTATCTTGGGTAGTCCGACAGTGTTCTAAGCCTAAGCTGTAGAACGGACAATGAGCTGGTGGAGGAACAGGGGTTATATAGTATGGGAGCTGATGAGGGCCAGGTATAGCTGATTAGTAAGTGGGAGAGTGGCTTGGAGTGATAAGTGAAGGTGTGGCTGGTGGATCCCTGACAGTGTGTGTGTGTGTGTGTGTGTGTGTGTGTGTGTGTGTGTGTGTGTGTGTGTCCAAAACTTTAAATATTAATGTTCTAAACTGGTTATGGATTCATCACCTAGTAAACAAAGGGATAGAAATTGGGATGTGACGTTCCACAGTGACGGATACTGACTCAATGACATTATACCAAAAAATTGTTAACTGGGGTACAATACCAAAGGGTGTGAACATACTGTATGTGTCTGGGTTTTTTTTTTTTTTTTTTATTATATTCTGTACATTTTGGAATATAGAGTTTTTTTTTTTTTAAGGATGATTTTTTCATTAACTCTGAGATTGAAGGTAAGAGGTGTAGATTAATAGTTTGAGTATTGATTTTTGATTAAATAAATGATTTTATTTGTAGATTTTTAAAAATCTATTACTCCTGATGCTGTATTTCTGGACCAAGTGTAAAAATGAGAGCAGATTATTAATAGAAAAGATTTGTTGGTGTTGTGCAATGTCCTTTTCTGCCTAAATGTGTAAATTGAGTGGCTTTATATTAGCTGTATATTTTGGGTTATTCCATATGTGAGTGTATTTAGATTGTGTAAGAGGAATGTTTGTAATTTGGTAAAATTTCCACCAGGCTGTCAAAGATACTGTTATAGTTGCTGTTTTAATACAGGAGTGTATTTTTGATTGTCTGACTATAGAATTGTAAATCTGAAATTTAAATGTCCTTGCAAATTGTTTGCTCATGTCTAACCATGTTTCTGATGAGTTTGGGTGGATCCATTTGTATATCTGTTGAAGCTGAGTAGCCAGAGAGTAATGGTAGAAATATGCTGCTTCCAACCCTTTGTTTCTCTAGTGTAGTTAGTTTAACCTGTTAGCCTTCGGTACAGATTTTGGGACTCACAGCTGAAAATGCCCTACCTAACTTTAGATGTTAAAATGAGTTAAAAGCCACATGTCATGAGTTTATATTTTAAATTGAATGAAGATATCATAAAAAATAAGATTCCTACAAACATTTATATGAGCCTATGTCTGTTTTGCCCCTCCCCACTCAAATTTTAGGACTCACAGCTGAAATGCTCTACCTAACTTTAAATGTTAACAGTTCCTGATAAAAATGTGCTACATACACAATTTAAATATCTTTGGAAATAAGACACTTTCAGCTTTACTCATCATCAAAGTTGATATTGCTCAAAAAGATATTAAGTTATAGATGATGAAGTGCCATAGATATACATTTCCTGCATTGAACATTATTTTTATTTCATTTATAAATACAGGAAATCAGTCCAGGAGCAAACCAGAAAAGTACTGGGTTGAAAGCCACATGTCTCATGAGTTTATATTTCAAATTTTATGAAGATTTTCATAACAAATGAGATTCCTACAAACATTTATCTGAGACTGTCTGAGCCTTTTCTCCCTCCCCTGTTTGAGAGACACCTGCTAAACTCAGGTGATCATTCATACTCTATTCATACAGTCTGCATATTAATGAACTGCTGACCATTAAAGGCTTTTGTTCTACATGTTTGGGGCTATTGATATAAATTTGGCATTTATATTGATGGCAAGGTAGCCAGACAAGCTATTGTTTTACAGTCATGCCCATTCATATTGATGTCTGGCCAGTCCAATTTCAACAATACACACACACACAGTCGTCAATCAGCTCATATTTCTCTAGAGGTCCACCCTAACAGCAGAGGAGCGTGTTCAGCTGAAGGACTATAAAATCGGTGAGACCGGTCCTGCAGAGGAGGAATCCTTTCCCCAGCTGGACATCACTGCCGATCTAGACGGGTGTGGAGGTTGCCCTCCTGGAGTGCAGGGGTGGAGGGGAGATAAAATTTGGGACAGTTTCATGGAAGCTGCTCTACAGGGCCTGAGTTTAAGTTTTAAATAAGATCAAACTGAGAGGGAGGGTGGACACCCAGTGGAGAAATGTACTGATGTAATGATGATAATAAACCAGAGTGGAGACACTGTACAAACTACCATTAACCAAACATCTGCAGACCTCCAGTGGAGGATTTTACACTATATCATCTCTGTAAGCTCTTATTTGTATTTGAAACAATGATATTTTACAAGACTGTCCATTCTGTTCACAGAGAAAAACTGTTTTTCATGGTTTAACACACTGCTCCAGGTTACAGCCTCTGTTTGTGCTTTTAAAATGTATCTTAAGATCTTTAAATGTGGATTTAACTTTTTAGTGTTTTATTCCTGGTTTTAAGTACGTCTGGAAAAACAGGTTAATGTGCTGATTATGTGCTGATTAAACTTTAATTTAAAATTTAAATTAAAATGTAATTTTATTTTTGGTCAAGCTAAAATTAAAAAACCTCAGCAGGAAGAACGAGAAAACATAAAATGCAGACTGTGATGCCAAACGAATCTTCTCCAGACTTACAAAATGGAGTTTTTTGATTGATGTTATTTATAAGAGTATGAGGGATCTGAAGATATTTGAGACTGTGTGATGTTATGGAAAAGCTCTGTGTTCTGTAGTCGAAGGAGAATTGCACTTTGCACCAGAACTGGACTAAATCATCTCAACACACACAACCACCACCTTTAACTGTCATGTATGATTTATTGGTTTATTTAAATAATTGATTTATTTCTCTAAGTGTTGAGCCTACCTAATACAATTTGTTATATAACATGACTTGTGTTAGAGGACTGTTAAAAAGACAACACACACACACACACACACACACACACACACACACACACACACACACACACACACACACACACACAAAATAAAACCAAGTAGAAAGTAAACATTGTTAAACGTCTGTTTCAGTGTTTTAATATTTATGAATGTGGAAAACTACAGCAGTTGTTGCTTCTTTATTTTAATTGTGCTTCAGGACACACAACATTTTATTCATCTAAAACAGCCATATGACAGAAATGCAGGATCTACAGTGTGTAAGTGATGATCTGACCTCAGTATCTCCAGTGTACAGTGTGGATTCTCCAGTCCAGCAGAGAGCAGCTTCACTCCTGAATCCTGCAGGTTATTGTTACTCAGGTCCAGTTCTCTCAGACTGGAGGAGTTTAAACTGATAACTGAGGACAGAATTCTACAGCTTTCCTCTGTGAGATTACACTCAGACAGCCTGGGAGAGAAATGATGATAAATCAGAACACTGACATTGCTCTCTCTCACACACAGACACACACACACACACAACACACACACACACACACACACACACACACACACACACACACACACACACAGTTTCTTTGCTTCTTCAGCCAGTAATAGTTTGTAAAAAGTAATAAAACCAAGCCGGAATAAAATCCTCCCATATATCGTTAGAATCCTGCACTTATTGGCTACATTGTCCATCAGTCATTTTGTTTCCATAATGTTACTGGCTGGAAATAAAAGGTTTAAAATGAAAGGCGGCTCCTAAAAAAAACATGGCGACACCTGCAGACAGAGAGGAGACTCCACCCAAGATTTATACACTTTTACTTTTTTTATTATCATTTTTTTTTTTACTTTTTTGTGGTCTCAACCATTTTGTACCAGTATATTCTACCAGCCATATTTGTTTTTTGTCACCAAGATGTCGTTTTTTATGTGAAAGTTTTTCGGAAATATATAAAACACAAACACCAGCCGAAGTTCTGGGACGTAAACAAAGAAATAAACATCAAAATTACAACACTATTGTTTGTTTGGAGCAGAAATGCTTTACGGCATGTTGTTCACTGGACCCTTATCTTTCCTAATAAACCGGGATTAGCAGCAGTGAATGTGTTTGTGACTCGTTATTACAATATTAATGTAAGTAGTGCGGTTCTCTTTCACCATCTCATGTTCGAGATCCACCTATGGGAAGGGCATCCGTACCCGACCTCTGCAGAAGCATCCAATTGCACCAAGTCTGGCTTGACAGACAGGAGCGCGTGCCCAATGGCAGGTACATTTACATTTACATTTGCGGCATTTAGCAGACGCCCTTATCCAGAGCGACGTACAAACGTGCTTTAAATCTCTAGTAGTGAATAAATCTACACTGGTACGCAAGAATACAAACTCAATATAAATATAACTCGAATTCTACAAACTTGGAAAGTGCTAATTTAGGTATTATATATAGGTAAGGCAACGCCCCTTACCTGAGTGCATAAGGCACCTGCACGCGCTCCCTATTCTCAGTTAACATTCGCTTCTTGCGACTTCTGCAATCCTACCTCACAGCTCCCTGGTTCTTGGACTGCACTTTTGTCTTCAGGAGGACAAATCGTCTAATCAGCTTCCGCCAGACGTGCACGTCCTCAGCCAGGTTAGCTTTGCGAGCCGCCCACACTTGCTATCTCTTTTTTTCTATAGGCTGCCCGCCTGCCTTTTTCACCTTCTTTAATGTCGCTTTCTAAAGCAGCTCCGGCTACACCGATGGACGACCTATCGCGAGCCTGCCCGGATGTGTGCGGTGCTCTTATCGCCGCCAGGGATGCCCATCCCTTCTGCGTTGTCTGTATGGGTATTAAGCATGTGCAGGAAGCTATTGACCTCCCAGAGCACTGTAGCCATTGCCTAGCGCTCCCGAAAAAACTCCTGCATCGCAGACTTAAGACGGCCGCTTTGCAGTGTGTCGATTTTGAGCTCTCCGACTCGGAGGGGGAAAAAGGCTCTGAGTCCGAGGACGTTCTGTCTGTGTGCGGAGGCGAGACTTACGCTGATAAAAACAGCTGGTTTTCGGAACTCTAACATACATACACGACTGGCTTTTTATAGCCTATTCAAGAGAGAAGGTGATTCAAAATACTACCCATGTGCTCTCCCACATTGCTGCGCTCAGTTTCGGAGTCAGTGCTGACATGAGCAATTTCACTCCCGTTCGGGAGGTCATATTCTTGGGTCTGGAGCTGAATTCCGTTACAATGCGCATGCGCCTGTCACAGAAGCGCATCTATTTATTCATGAACTGTCTCGCGCGGTTCAGGGAAGGAGCGCGCGTACAGTTTTGCACATGTCTCAGATCACAGGGTCTTATGGCTTCGGCTGTCCATGTTTCGCACGCATGCCCGCTCTGAGCTGCTGTAGCGATGCGGTATTTTACGAGCATGAGACCCCTCTCATGCTGCGGAAAGTGGTAACGACAGATGCCTCCTTAACGGGGTGAGGAGCCACGCAGGTGCACAGATCAGTGAACGATGTATGGCTGAACTCACTCCATTCAGCCCTTATGAATTTTTTGGGCTCCTCACTGTGTTTAAAGCTCTGAAGCATTTTTTGCCTCGCCTGCAGGGGCATCATGTGCTGGTGTGCTGCAACAATACGACAGCTGTAGCACATATCAACCGTCAAGGTGGCTTGCGCGCCCTCAAGCTTCACGTTCTAGCTCACATGTTGCTGGTATGGAGCACATGGCTTTTCCTGTCGTTACGGGCGACTCACACCCTGGGCGTTTTAAACAGGGCTCCACCCTCAGATAGGGAGGCTGCTATGTGAGAGGTTCGGCCAGGCACTTTTTGTGCAGAACCTTGGCCCCTCCCGTTGTGCATGGACCTCCTGGCCCAGGTGAACGGAGAAATCTATCATCCTCACCCAGACAGGGTGGCTCTCTGGGCCTGGCCCGTAAGAGGGCAAATTTAAACACCTTGGGGCTTCCCCCTCGTGTTATCGCCACGATTCAGAATGCCAGGGCCCCTTCAACTCGTTCTCTTTATGACTGCAAGTGGCATGTGTTTGAGGAGTGGTGTGAAGAACACCATGACATTCTGTGTTTCTTGCAGGGCCTTATCGATCGTGGCAGAACTTTTTGGCCGATTAAGGTCTATTTAGCAGCTATCACTGTGTGTCACGCCGGGTTCGGCGACACTATGGTGGGGCGGCACCCTGTTTATCCATAGATTTTTGAGGGGGCGCGTGCCGCTCCATTCCGGTCACCAGTAGTGTAGTCCCGGTTTGGGATCTGTCTATGGTGCTGGAGGTGCTGGCCCAACAGCCTTTCAAGCCCCTGGGGGTTATCTCCATCAAGCTGCGGTCCTTCAAAACTGCCCTGCTTTCAGCTTTGGCTTCCGCCAAACGTGTCATTGATTTGCATGCGCTCTCGGTTCATTCCTCGTGCACCAAATTCTCACTCAATGGAGATTAAGGTTTTATTTAGGCCTAATCCTGCCTTCATGCCTAAGTGATTTCTCCGCCTTTCACCCCCCTTCTTTTTCCTCTGCGAAGGATCAGAGGTTGAATGCTTTGTGCCCTGTGCATGCGCTACGGGTTTGCATAGACAGGACAAACTCTTTTCAAAAGAGCGACCAGCTCTTCATCTCTTGGGCCCCGCCGAATTCGTGGAATCCCATCTATGAGCAACGCCTCTCTCGCTAGCTGGTTGAAGCCATCTCCTTAGCGTATGAATCTAGGGGCATGCAGCTTCCAGGTGGCCTTAGAGCGCACTCCACTAGAGGCGTGGCTGCTTCTTGGGCTCTGTTTGGGGGAACTCCCTTGCAGGACACTTGTGCCACTGTGTGCTGGTCCTCTCCGCACACCTTTGTTAGGTGCTACCGGCTTGATGTCACCCGGACCCCGGTGGCTCATGCGGTCTTAAGGGTGGGTGCTTCGTAGCCACATGCTACTAGGCCTGCACTCCTTTCAACCCCATTTGCCCAGCCTAGTGATGGATGTTTCTTTTTTATGGCTGGGTGTTTTATCACACGCAGTGTGTCAAGTCTTCTGCTTTGTGACGTGCCGTGCACCACCTTTTTGGCTGTCCTCTGGCTTACAGGGCCTTGCTGTGAGTGTATTGGGCAACCAGGGAGTTGTCTATACTTCCCATAGGTGGATCTCGAACACGAGATGGTAAAAGAGAACAATAGGTTACTTTTGTAACCCCGGTTCTCTAAATTATCGAGTGGAGAGATCCACCAAGTTTGCCCCGCTTGCTGCACGAGAAGCGAATATGCTCACTGAGGATAGGGAGCGCGTGCAGGTGCCTTATGCACTTGGGTAAGGGGCGTTGCCTTACCTGCCATTGGGCACGCACTCCTGTCTGTCAAGCCAGACTTGGTGCAATTTGATGCTTCTGCAGAGGTCAGGTACGGATGCCCTTACCATAGGTGGATCTCTCCACTCGATGATTCAGAAAACCGGGGTTATGAAAGTAACCTATTGTTTTTTTTTTGCTTTTTGTTGTTGTTGTGTACATCAGCAAATACATTAATTATACGTTTTCAATTAAAAAAACAGTGATCTAAAATCGCTGTTTAAGACTTAGAGCTTTAGAATGATGTATAGTTAGTTACTCTTTACTCTTTAAAAGTTAAAAGAAGTTTCTCAAAGCGCTTGACATAAAAGATGAAATTAAAAGATACACATAAAATTGCAAACCCTAAAACTAACCATACAAGAACAAAAACTCAATAATAACAAACAAAAAAGTCACATAAAAGCTACCCTAAAAAAGTATGTTTTAAGATGGGATTTAAAAACACCCAGGGATATTCTGCATTCCTGAGGGCAGGGAATTACACAGTTTGGGAGCCAAAGAGGAAAAAGCACGATCACTCACAGTTTTTAGCACGTGAAGGTGTGTAGGGGGTTAACAGCTCACACAGATATTGAGGGGCCAAAATATTCAAGGCCTTATAAGTGAGCATGCGAATTTTCAAAAACTAACAGGAAGCCAGTGCAGTTTTTCCAAGATAGGTGTAATGTGTTCCGTTGCACTGGTCCTAGTCAGAATTCTAGCAGCTGAATTTTGTACCAACTGTAATTTACTTAGGGTAGCTTTAGGAACTCCAGCTATCAAAGCATTTCAGCAGTTAAGACGTGAAAATACAAATGTGTTGATCAAATTTTCAGGCACAGAGACAGTCAGCATGGAACGTAATTAGGCAATGTTTCTGAGATAAAAAAACGACGCTTTGACAATGCTAAGAACATGATGGTCAAATGTTAAATTGGCGTCCAATATTTAACAGAATATTTAAGAAATGGAAGATTAGAGATGGGACGAAAATTGTTCGGATTATCAATGTTCATGTTGTTAGTTTTTGGTACTGGAGTGACAGCAGCAGTTTTAAGTGCTGCTGGCACAACACCGGTATACAGAGAGTTATTGATGATTTTTAAAACAACAGGATAGAGGGAATCAAAACAAGATTTAAAAAGACAAGATGGTACCGGATCAACTCTGGAAGTTGAGGCTTTCAGTTTTGAAAACATATTACGTAATACGTAATGACTGGGAGTCATGAACAGCAAAGTTAAAGAGACAAATACCAGAGAATGCAGACACACTTAAGGATGATGTAGCAGTGTTAACAATGTGATTACATATATTTTTAATTTTTGTGCTAAAAAACTCCAAAAACCTCATTGTACAACGGAGCAGAGCATGCAAAAGAAACAGATCGTGACTTCAAAGCAGCCAATGTGTCCAGGCCAGACAGGAGGACAGAGTTCAGCATAGAAATGTTATCATCCAGATCATCAAATAGAGAATCACAACTCAAAGAAGAGTCAATAAAGTCTGAAAAATCAGTGGACTCAATAGATCATTAATGATGTGAGAAGAGGTAGTGTTCATGACAGGTAAATTCATTTTGAAAAAGACAGCCCGGTGATCAGACAGACCTAAATAAGAAGTTAACAAATAAGACACAAAGGAACCATTGGAAATCACAAGGTCTAAAGTGTGGCCTTTGTCATGCGTAGGACAGTCCATGAGTTGGTTTAATTCAAAGCACTCCAATATGAACAAAAAAACCTTTAGTTATTGTGGAGTCTTTTACATCCAAATAGATGTTGAAATCACCCAGGAGAAGAATTCTTTTAAATCTAAGGCAGAGAAAAGAACATATCTGATAATTCAGATAAAAAGTCTTTATTTGACTTAAATAGCCACTGCAGTAGAATGGGGGGCAGAAACACTCAAAACAAGGCACTAAAATTAGTTAAACTTGGGGGCAGCCACCAGATGCATGTTGACCTGTTGATTGTGTAACACAATAATATCCCCACCTCTGCCTGAAAAACACGGAAGGTCAAATAGTCCATAGCCAGCAGGTGTTAGTTCATTAAAAAGAAGACCATCAGATTCTTTGTGCCATGTCTCAGTTAAACAGACAAGGTCCAGCTTTTGTTCTAAGATAATGTCAGATAAAATGACAGCTTTGTTGTTGACAGAGCACGCATTAACCCTTTGGAGTCTGAATTGCCGCCGGCTCCCAAACGTGCTTTTTTTTCAGAGGCCAGCAAAAAGAGCTGAAACTGCTCGGTCATATTTGATCAAAAATGTCAAAGTAATACATCATTTAAATCTGTAAAGGGTCTACTTTCATAGGTTTATGCTCACTAAATAAACAAAACGTTGTATTTTTTTTAAATGAATAAAATAGACAGGGTGCGCCATCTGTCGCCTTTGTCTGCGTAAACTTTGTTCAGAAACACATCACCAAAAAGCGCTAAAACTCGGGCCAATAGCTGACACACGGAAATAAAAAATATATCTTTGGACAGCTTAAAGTGTGTAGTTTTAGAATAAGTCGGTGAAATAAAAAAACATGTTTTTCCAATGAATATAAATCATGTGAAACCAAGTAGAAGCACAGATTTTCCACCGCAGCTCACTATCTGATAATGAGCTGCAAACGGACACGCCCCCCCCGCTATTCACAGGTAAAACAGTTCACACGTTGAGTCACACACACACACACACACACACACGCCTCCCAGACAGTGGCATAAAACAATGCCAGAAAATTTACCTTTTCATCTGAAGAAGATTGCGATTTCGACGAGGAGCGTTTGCATTTTAAAGAGCGAGGACATTCCAGCAAGTTGCTATGATGAGTAAGTTATTTAGTCTTACATTCTGATCATATAAAACTCATATTGTTTGTAGACATCTCTGTCTAGCTTTTGTCAGCATTGCCTTTTAATGTTACAACAAAAATCCGCCAATATCTGTTCATTTTTAACATTAACTGTTTGTGATTGTATGCCCTGAATATTGTTGACGTTATATAAAGTTATATTTTAGCCTCAGTTCAGTTTTGGTTGGTGTCACTGATCATCCTGAAAGGCTGTTATGTAGTGTTAGCTAGCAGAGATGTTCCCGAATGCTGAGGTGTAAATGCTATATGTACAACACATGCTAACAAATATATATTGTTCAAGTGTATTCATCAAAAATACTGAAAAATGTATTGTTTCGTTATTTTTAGGAGTGTGGCTGCATCACCCCTGCCTTCACTGGAAACTCACATCAGGCCTCGCAGGTGTCGCTTCATTTTGAGTTCGACCGAGAATCATCCTGAGTAAGTACATATTTTATATTTTCCTAAATTATATTTAGTTTGAATCATTATTGCTTTGTATGACATATGCAAACAACTTTATCAATGACAATATTATTTGCTCAGCTGTAAATGGTGATGGTGTAAATGTCTGAGATGCATTATGGTCTATGGCCCATCAACAAACATTTATCTGTCCTATTGCCCATCAACAAATAGGCCTATAGGCTGTACAATGCATGCTAACAAATATATATTGTTCAAGTTTATTCATCATCCTAAAATATATTGTTTGATTATTTTTGGGAATGTGGCTGCATCACCCTTGCCTTTACTGAAAACTCACACCAGGCCACGCAGGCGTCGCTCCATTTTGAGTTTGACCGAGAATTATCCTGAGTAAGTACATATTTTATATTTTCTTAAATTATATTTAGTTTGAATCATTATTGCATTGTATGACATATGCAAACAACTTTACCAATGACACAATTAGTGATGTGATGTGATTGTGTGTGTGTGTGTGTGTGTGTGTGTGTGTGTGTGTGTGTGTGTTTCATAAACAGATGTGATCAAGCACCTGCTCAGTCCACCATGTCATGGAAGGATCAGACAGATAACAACACAGTTCCACAGACTCTGCGATTCCTGCTCGCACATGAACCTGGACCTCAACTGAGGTCTTCTGACTCTCATTCTCCATGTAGTCTATTTAAAATGTTTTTCCCGGACAGTATTGTGTCAACTTTGTGCCACAATGCTCAAGCTGCCAAGTCAATAGCCAAGGGACGCAAATACAAATGGAGAGATGTAACCGTGAGTGAGATGTATCGCTACATTGGGCTCTTATTTTACATGGCAATGGTAAAGTTGCCCTCCATCATAGACTACTGGCAACAGAGCAGTATCTTCACAGTTCCCTTTCCAGCAACAATTATGTCAAGGGACAGATACAGGACAACTTCGTGGAATGTACACATGAGTCACCCAGATGCAGACAAAGAAAATGACAGAAAGAGGGGCACATCTGAACATGACCATCTGTTCAGAGTAAAACTGCTTATGGACACAATCCGTAAGACATGCAAAACAATTTATCATCCTAGAAGACATTTAGCCGTGGATAAGAGGATGGTAGCATGCAAAGCTAACACTTGGAGGACACAGTACATGAAAGCCAAGCCAACTAAGTGGGGGTTCAAGTTGTTTGTTCTTGCTGATTCCTCAAATGGATACACTATTATTATTTAATGCATAGTATTGTAGCCCTACAGGCTAGGATTTGCGGAACCCTACTGTAATGTATTGTGTTAGTTTTTGTTGCACTCTTTATTTTTTTATACATACTGTACTGTATTGTTTTATTGTTACACAATTTCCTTTTTAATGCTGTCCATTGTTGTAGTACTGTACTTCTCACTGTGATCCTGGATCAGTGATCCACAGCTCATTATGTAATCGACAGCTCATTATGCGACCCATTGTCTACGAAGCTGTCAGTCACAGCATGTCGACGCCTCTTCGCATATGGCCTTTCAAAGTAAAAAGTGTCTTTTAAATTTTAAATCAAAGTATTGTTTGAGGTGAATGAGCAGGCAGAATGATTTTCACATGATGAAAAAAAAAAAACCTACATTAGAAGATCTGTTCTCAAAAAGTCTTGGGAAAACGTGTACTATTGGTTTTGTAGCCTTATTTCAGTGAGTTTATTTTTTTTTTGCTTTTTCAAAAACCACGCATAAACCTTATTTTGTCAAAAATACAAACAAACACATATAAGTTGTTTACATATTATGGTAGCCCAGTTTGTGCTAAATACAGTGTAATAAGTCTTTTGTCAATAATATATTTTAAAAGCAACAAAAAATAAACAAATATAAGAGCATGTCGAAATCTCTCAAGGGGTCAAAAACACCCTCAGACTCCAGAGGGTTAAACAGTACTGATTTCAGCAGACACGAGGGAGGAGATAAATCCAATGCAACCTCCCCATGCCTGAGAGCTGATAAATTATTAAAATGAACCCCCGTAGGTCTAAACAGCAGTCTGTGGGGTTCGCGCAGAAATCTCAGATAAGCGACAGGTTTAGATGTTGAGCTCTCAAAGCTCCGCCTTGACGAGCAATGTATGTAACGCTTAGGTCGCAATATTCCAACATGACTGCAGAGAACACGTACATCTTTCGCCAAAACGTAATGTCTGTTCAGGTTCAACAACTGGTATGTAGTGTACCTGAGAGCCATTCGAGGAGTGTCCACACCAACAGCAGCCTCACAGCGGTGTAAGCGGTGTACGCCCTGGACCAGGCAACAAAACAGTAAAATCCAGTAAACATCACTCAGAGACAAATGCAGTAATCCAACATGTGAAGCATTAATCATCACGAAAAAAAGACACAAATTGTCTTCAATGGCTCGTAGGCAAAAAACTAAAAATAAATAACAACAAAACCCCTACTAAAATAGAAAAAAACGGGGGAAAGGAGCGGCAGTCAAAACGTTTTTCCGTTTTGACTGCCTTAACAATACACACACGCACGCACGCACGCACGCAAGCACACACACACACACACACACACACACACACACACTTACTTTTCAAGCATTTCTCTTATAAAAACAAACGGGCAATAAAACCTAAAACATGTTATAAAACTATAAAGGGCAATATATTGTAACTTAAAAATGTAAAATAGCATCTCCAATTCGCTGTTGTTACTCTGCCCACAAGAAAATTTTTCCTTATTGCTGCTTTGTGCAAATCTCTGATAAAACTACTTTTTTGACTGTCCGTTTTTTTCTGCGTTTTTTTCTGCCTCCTTAAAGATCCTTAAAGAGGAGGCAGAGCTATAAACATACACCACTGGCAGAAGAGTCTGAGAAGGTAATATCTGTGGTTCGCTCAGGAGGAACGTGGTCCACAAGGTCGAGGGAAGAAGGAAAATTGTTTAAGGATAATCAGAGGTGTGCTTATGGAAAAAGGGCAGCGAAGGATTACAGGGTGAGTCCAACCAAAGGCGAAGCATACGATCATTAATAACGGGCAGTGAATGAGAGTGAGTGAGGGGTTTATATCTGTGCCAGGAACGAGTGTCAGGTGTGGATGATTAGTAAGGAGGCAAGGAGCTCTGTGTGGGCGGGGTGCGCATTGGAGGAGAAGCAGGAGTCTCCCTGACACCATCCTCTCCCACAGGGGTGGCTCCGGACGTCCTAATCCTGCGCCTGGGTCTGCCTCTCGCCCGGGGTGCCGGGCGCTGCAGATTCGCGGTGTGGAATTCTGCCAGCAGTGTCAGGTCCAGCACGTCCTGTCGGGCTACCCAGGAACGCTCCTCTGGACTAAAACCCTCCCAGTCGACAAGATATTCGAGACAACCTCTGCGCCGACGGGAATCCAGAATCCCACGCACCGCATAGACGTTGGGTTGATCCATGATCTCCGGATGGGAGAGGGCCTCGGGGTCACCTTGGGGGCAAGACATAGGCAAGACACATTGTTTTAGAAGGGACATGTGAAACGTGGGGTGTATGCGGTACTTCGAGTGCAACTCCAGCCTGTAGGACACCTCGTTGACCTGGTTGGTGATCTTGAAAGGCCAGATGAACCAGGAACTCAGCTTACAACAGGGGAGTCCCAGCCTCAGGTCCTTCATGGACAGCCATACGAGGTCCCCAGGGCAGAAGCGCGGGGAGTCCAGTCGTCTCGTGTCGGCGTGCCTGCGGGTGTTGCGAAGGGCTCGCTGTAGCTGCGTGTGAGTGGACTCCCAGACCCGATTGCTTTTCCAAAAATAATGGTCTACTGTGGGTACGTGGGACCACGGGAACAGGGGTGGCTGGAACCCTAGCACGCACTGAAATGGAGTGAGCCCCGTGGCATCCTGGCGTATGGAGTTCTGGGCATACTCGGCCCACGGCAAGAAGCGGCACCACTCAGACACCCCCAATAGCCGGAAAAACGCCTTCAAGATGTGGGACGTGAACTGAGGGCCGCGGTCGGACACGATCTCCTTGGGAAGACCGAAGTTCCGGAACACGTGCTGGAAGAGGGCCTCAGCTGTTTCGAGTGCGGTGGGTGGGCAAATCAGGAGGATGAACTGACAGGCCTTCGAGAAGCGATCCACCGCCACCAAGATATAGGTGTGGTCTTCCGACCGCGGGGAGTCTGTCACGAAGCCGATACCCAGGTGGGACCAGGGACGTTGGGGAATAGGCAGTTGCATCAGCTTGCCCATGGGAAGGTGGTGTGGAACCTTAGAGACGGCACAGGTGGGGCATCCCTGGACATAGCGTGCAACCTCCTGGTGCATTCCCGGCCACCAATAGTGAGTCTGGACGAGCTGTATTGTTCATTTCTTACCTGGGTGACCCAATCTGGGTCCCTCGTGGATCGACCGAATAAGATCGCATTGGCAGATGTTGGGGATGTAGACATGTCCTTCCGGGATGGGTTCTTGGAGGGTGGCTGAGCGAATCTACTTGTTGATGTTCCAGACTATAGGGCTGAGGATGAGTCCGGGAGGAATGATGGGTTCCAGCTCGCTGGGTTCGTCCGGCCCGTACATCTGGGAGAGAGCATCAGCCTTCCCATTCTGGATACCGGCCCAGTACGTGATGTGGAAGCGAAACTGGGTGAAAAAGAGGGCCCAGCGAGCTTGTCAGGGATTGAGTCTCCGGGCGTCTCGCAGGTACTGGAGGTTCTTGTGGTCGGTGATTACCGAGGGCCAGGAGCTTACAGTTGCCTATGTCGTAGTTCTGTTCGGCAGCCGACAGTTTGCGTGAAAAGAACGCACATGGGTGCGCCCGATTGGTCAGATTTTACATGTGGTGTAGAGTGCGGACAACGCAGGGGCGTTCCTAAAGCGTTACAATGGAGCGTCTCGCTCCCTCGGGGAACTAGGGTTACATTAGTAACCTAGAGACGTTCCCTACTGAACCGGAGTCGACTAGAGCGAGTACCAAGACAGAAAGAGTTGTGGTTAGAAGAGTTACAGTGAGCTTGGACAAGTGTGAGATGTCTTTGGGTAACTCCACGGTACTCAATGCAGGATGCGAAGGGCGTGTGGGGCATCTGGTGATGGAGTGATCTGGTTTACCACAGTATAGACACTTCCCGGTGGTTAGGCGGCTGTTTCTCTCCCTCTGGGAGAGCCTCTGCGAACCGAGCTGCATTGGCTCGGGTTCTGGAGCTGTAGTGGGTCTAGGCGTGCTGTTTGTGTGGAGTGAGGTTGGATGGCAAGCAGCAAGGCGCTGGGAAAGCCCGATGGATTTCTGTATGAAAGCCTCCAAACCCACACTGTCCTAATGAACCTCCATTGCATGTTTAATATCTGGAGCAAGCACCAGTCTATATACGCGCCGGATCGCTGTTCTTGTTCCAGCCACTAGATGCCGCCAGAGTGCAAAACCAGAGACTATAGTCTGAGCAGCTGATCGGCTGTGTTAAGAACCCCAGAATCGGCGCAAAACACTGCCGTAAAGTGTTTGGTGAATTGAGCGTAGGAAGTCACCACGGGGCTTGGAACGCCACCAAGGCCACCATCGGACTGCCACTGAGAGCGGGCTGTTTCTGACGGGTGGCGGCTGACGGGAAGGTGGCTCGGAGGGCGACGGAGAGGTCATGGAACGCGTCGGAAGGAGTGCCGGGTTGTGAATCCATGGCGAGGTAACGCTGATTTAATTCTCTCTTTCTCTCTCTCGTTGTTCGGTCCGTTATTCTGTCATGCGGCAAAAAAAAAGAGGCGGAAGCCAGAGTACAATTTGCATAGGTTTTAACCTCTTAGGCTTCATTGTTGCGTGAGCGCAACAAATAGCCCATTGTTCTCAGGTTATGTTTAGGTTACAGGTAATGTTTAGCAATATATTAAACAAATAGGGAGAAAAGTAACCATGACTAACTCTACATCATTCTAAAGTCTCAGGCAGCGATTTCCGATCACTGTTTTTTAATGGACAACCTATAACGAATGTATTTGCTGAATGTGAGTAAGCAATACACACAAACAAAATGCATAAAAAAACTGCACTACTTACATCATCATTATTTTTATTATTATTATTATTATTAATGTAACAAGTCACAAACACATCCACTGCTGCTAATAATTTTTATTAGGAAAGATAAGGGTCCAGTGAACAACATGCTGTAAAGCATTTCTGCTCCAAACAAACAATAGTATTGTAATTTAGAAGTTTATTCCTTTGTTTACGTAACCCAGCCATTAGGGAGGCACAAGCCAGTGCACTCTTAGTGCCGGTCCCAAGCCCAAATAAATAGGGAGGGTTGCGTTTGGAAGGGCATCCAGCGTAAAACATGTGCCAAATCGAATATACGGATCACAAATAAGAATTTCATTCCGGATCAGTCGAGGTCTTGGTTACCAACGACCGCCACAGGTATCGTTGGCCAACAGGGTGCAAATTGGGATACTGTTGGACGAAGGAGGAGAAGGAGAGGAGGAACATATCTACAGAGATAGCAGCGAAAGGAGAAGTATAGGAGAGTGGAGGTTCGGGTTGGTACTTTAAATGTTGGAATTATGACGGGTAAAGGGAAAGAGAGATAGCTGATATGATGGAGAAGAGAAAGGTAGATATGTTGTGTGTTCAGGAGACCAAGTGGAAAGGGAGTAAGGACAGGAACATTAAGGGTGGGTTCAAACTGTTCTATCATGGTGTGGATGGAAAGAGAAATGGTGTAGAGGTGATTCTGAAGGAAGAGTACTGTAAGAGTGTGGTGGAGGTGAAGAAAGTTTCTGATAGAGTGATGAACGTGAAGCTGGAAGTTGAAGGGTTGATGATAAATGTCATCAGTGCCTATGCTCCACAAGTGGGTTGTGAGATAAAGGAAAGATTCTGAAGTGAATTAGACGAAGTGGTAGATGGTGTACTTAGGAACGAATGATTGGTGATTGGGGCAGACTTTAATGGGCATGTAGGTGAGGGGAACAGAGATGATGAGGAGGTGATGGGTCGGTATGGTTTTAAGGAGAGGAATGTGAAAGGGCAGATGGTGGTAGATTTTGCTAAAATGGATGGAAATGGCAGTGGTGAATACATATTTTAAGAAGAAGGAGGATCATAGGGTGACGTATAAGATTGGAGAAAGGTGCACACAGGTGGACTATGTTCTATGTAGGAGATGCAACCTGAAGGAGATTGGAGACTGTAAGGTGTTGGCAGGGGACAGGGTAGCTAGACAGCATCCAATAATGGTCTGTAGCATGGTTTTGAAGGTAAAGAAGAAGAGGAGGAGAGTGAGGACTGAGAGAAGAAGAAGATGGTGGAAACTGAAGGAGGAAGACTGTAGTGTGAGGTTCAGGGAAGAGGACAGACAGGGGCTCTGTGGTGGTAAAAAAGTCCTGGATGATTGGGTAACTACTGCAGGAGTGTTGAGGGAGGCAGCAAGAAAATACTTGGTGTGACATCTGGAAATAGAAAGGTAGACAAAAAAGACATGGTGGTGGAATGAAGAAGTGCAGGAGAGCATAAGGAGAAAGAGGTTGGTAAAACAGAAGTGGGATAGACAGAGTGATGAGAAAAGTAGGCAGGAGTACAAGGAGATACAACAGCAGGTAAAGACAGATGTGGCGAAAGCCAAGGAAAAGGCATATGAGGAGCTGTATGAGAGGTTGGACACTAAGGAAGGAAAAAAGTGTGGCGGGGCGGTGGTGTTTGGTAAAAGTCGACACTAATGTACAATGAAAACGGAAAGCAGACTACGCCACCCAGTTTCTATAAACGGGGAAATTTAAACTCAGAATAAAGCACACAGGTTCGTTTCCACTAAACACAGACGTGGATATAAATACAAAATTGCTTTTATTTCTCAAATAAGAAGTAGCTAAAATATAAAAGAACTGTTGACCAGGCAGGAATAACAAAAAGAAATAGAAATACTTTCAGGCTGAGGCTTACCAGTAGGGTGGCTAGCTGCACAGTGAGTATCTTAAGACACCCCACTCACCCCAGTATGCTCCGCACAAACACCCACACACACACACTAAGTGAGGGAGATACAATGGACACGGCAAAACACTCTGTGAGAGAAGCACCACCACCACACAGGTCAAAACAGCTAGCTTCCCTCACTGGAGGCCTTCAGCTCCTGAAATAAACAAAAACACAAACAAGAGTATAAAAACAATCAAACACACATACAGTGAAGCAATTTCGATGGATCAAGTTCAAACCATGAATGACAAATCTGGATCATTTACTGGCCACACAGGTTCAGAGAGACAGGAGCTCTGCTAGGTTGGCATCACAAGCTCATGAACCTAGACATAATGGCTCGACCAAGGGTCCAAGAAAAGAACGAAAACAAAAGAGGGAAACAAGATGAAAGAAAACAAACAAACAGGATTCAAATCAAGTTACAAAAACAACAAATTAATCAAAGAAGAAACTAAAGAAAAGATCCATGAATACTCAAATCAGTCCAATTAAACAGGAAACAAAAACTAAAATTCAGTACCAATGGTCACAGAGAGATAAAAATAGCAGCAGAACAAACATCTGACAATTCCAATACAAATGATCACAGAGTAATGAAATACCAAAATAGCAGCAGAACAAACATCTGACGATTCCAATACAACTGATCCCAGAGTAATAAAATACCAAAATGGCAGCAGAACCAACAGTGCAGTCTTAATATAGTATCGGGAGAAGCTTATTTGCCCCGCAGTCCACAGTGACAAAATACTCGCGTACAATTACCCCCACTAAAATAGACAAAAATAAAGACAAAATCAGTCAGAGACACCAATCCAAATAATGCTCAAGGGACTAGATATACATACCCAGAAGTAGATTATTAAACAGGTTCAGTTACTCGCAGTTTTATCCAAACAGCAACGAGCTGCAAATATGCGGGTGTTCCATCAGCGCATACACAGGCTGCAATATAATCGAAGCATAAGTTACGAGTCCCACCGCAACAAACATTAATTCACTAGAATTAACATACCTGGAGTGAAAGACAGCCTGTACCCAACAGCAACGTCACGCCAACCCTAAACACAACCTGGCTACAAACCAATAGACACACTTAATAGTGCATAAACACTAGTAGCAGCAGCATTAACCAAACAGCTAGGTACATACCTCCCGCAAAGCCGCGTGCACCCGCCCGCAAACGACAATGATTGGATCATGCACGCTCAGGTGACATACCCGGCGTCTTTAAATATGTCTGGAATGGCAGCCAATAGGCTGTCACACCAGTCATTCAGGCAACAGTCACGCCTACGAGGGCGGTACCTAGACTGCCCCACTACAATCGGATTTGTACCGATTGGCCAGGCAGAGAGACCGAGCTGGGAAGGATGTGCTGCAAGTTAGAGTAATAAAGGATGGTGATGGAAATCTGTTTACTAGTGAGGAGAGTATGTTGAGAAGGTGGAGGGAGTATTTTGAGCAGCTGATGAATGAGGAAAATGAGAGAGGGAGAAGGTTGAGTGGTGTGGAGTTGGTGAAGAAGAAAGTGGATAGGATTAGTAAGAAGGAAGTAAGAGCAGCGATTAAGAGGATGAGAGTGGAAAGTCGGTTGGACCAGAAGCATGGAGATGTTTAAGAGAGATGGCAGTGGAGTTTTTGACCAGATTTTTTAACAAGATTCTGGAAGGTGAGAAGATGCCTGAGGAATGGAGAAGGAGTGTGCTGGTACTGATCATTAAGAACAAGGAAGATGTGCAGACATGCAGTAACTACAGGGCAATTAAGTTGATCAGTCATACCATGAAGTTATGAGAAAGAGTAGTGGAAGCCAGACTAAGAGAAGAGGTGACCATCTGTGAGCAGCAGTATGGTTTCATGCCGAGGAAGAGCACCACAAATGCCTTATTTGCTTTGAGAATGTTGATGGAGAAGTATAGAGAAGGACAGAAGGAATTGCATTGCGAATTTGTGGATTTAGAGAAAGCGTACGACAAAGTGCCAAAATAGGAGTTGTGGTATTGTATGAGGAAGTCATGTGTGTCAGACAAGTAGGTGATGGTGGTGCAGGACATGTATGAGGACAGTGTGACAGCAGTGAAGTGTGCAGTAGGAACTGCACCAAGGATCGGCTCTGAGCCCTTTCCTGTTTGCAGTGGTGATGGACAGGTTGACGGACGATGTCAGACAGGAGTCTCCCTGGACTACGATGTTTGCGGATGATATTGTGATTTGTGGTGGGAGTAGTAAACAGGTGGAGCTGGAGGTAGCAGAGCTGAAGTTGTTAAGGTTTTTGTTTGGAGTGACGACGATGGACAAGATTAGAAATTAGTTTATTAGAGGGACAGCCCATGTAGGACGTTTTGCTGACAAGGTGAGGGAAGCGAGATTGAGATGGTTTGTACATGTGTGGAGAAGGGACATGAGTTATATTGGTAAAAGAATGCTGAGAATGGAGCCACTAGGAAGGAGGAAAAGAGGAAGGCCAAGAAGGAGGTTCATGGATGTGGTGAGGGAAGACATGCAGGTAGTTGGTGTGAAAGAGGCAGATGTAGAGGACAGGGTGGTATGGAGACGGATTATTTGCTGTGGCGACCCCTAATGGGAGCACCCGAAAGAAGAAGAAGAAGAAAATTCCTTTGTTTACGTAACAGAACCTGGCTGGTGTTTGTGTTTATATATTTCCGAATAACTTTCACATAAAAAAGACATCTTGCTGGTAAAAAAACAAATATGGCTGGTAGAATATAGTGTTACAAAACGGTTAAGAAAACAAAAAACAACAACAACAAAAAAAGGCGAAATCTTTGGTTGAGTCTCTACTCTCTGCAGGTGTCGTCATTTTTTTTTAAGCTCCCCTCTCATTTCAAACCTTTTATTTCCAGCCAGAAACATTATGAAAACAAAATGACTGATGGACAATGTAGCCAACAAGTGCAGGATTGTAACGTTATATGGGAGGATTTTATTCTCCACGTGTGTGAATCTTAGTTTTATTACTCTTTTCAAACTCTTAGTGGTCGAAGCAGCACGTGCTGTGATGAACCAGGAAGTGATGCAGCTCTCAGGTCAACACAAACAGCTGTTTATAGCTTGTGCTATCTGGACTTTGTTTACAAAAAACAAAGAAAACAAGGAAAAAAATGGACAACCAAAAAAGTTGTTTTATCTGAGATTTGCAAAAAAAGCAGCGATGTGGAAAATATTTTTGGGGCAGAGTAACAACAGCGACTTGGAGATCTACATCTGTAAGTTACAATATGCCCCCTTTTTTAGCTTTATACGATTTTATTGTTTTTATTGCCTGTTTGTTTTTATAAAAGAATTGCTTGAAAAGTAAGTTTGTGTGTGTGTGTGTGTGTGTGTGGGTGTTTGTGTGTGTGTGTGTGTGTGTGTGTATTGTTGAGATTGGAATGGCCAGACATCAATATGAATGGCCATGGCTGTAAAACAATAGCTTGTCTGAGACAAGAGCCACATTTTTTTCTGTGTTATCGCAAAGAGCCACATAATACACATGGGCACATACGAACATCACCCATCCCTTCCCCTCTCTCACACACACACACACACACACACACACACACACACACACACACACACCTCTGCTCAGCCAGATTTATTGTAAATGACACACACCAACATAATGACAGAAATTGACTCCTACAGTACCAAGACCACAGGCCAGTCATTTTCAACAATGAACATTGTGTGCACTGTCTCACACACACAAACTCTCAGTTCAACCAAGTCCACAAACAAAAATATAATAATTTACAATAGCGTTTGTGAAGTTCAGTCCCTTTTGGAAATTCCTGGTCGATGTTAGCATGGAGTGAGCTAAAGTGGCGCTGAAGATTTGAAACTTGTAAATGCACTAATGACACCTGACATAAGGCAGAATGAATTTGTTATTACGTTCAACAAAAAAATATAAACTCTCCCATTCTGTTAAAACCGTCCTGTGTTCATCTTCATATTTTCGGTTTGCTGTGCATTTTTCCCTGCCATTTTGAGAGCGAACTTGACACAAATTGTTTACTTAAAATTTAAGTAAACAATTTGCATATTAAAGTTTGTGTTTGTTTTTTTAATGTGCGTGTTCGCTTCACATGAGTTCATTACTGTATTTTTGTCCAATGCGCATGTGGGTGAGATAAAAATACCGCAAAGTTTCCCAGTAGGGGCAAGATCTTAAAAGATATTTAAAGTCTTAAAAATACCGTATTAAACTGAAGCGAATTGAAAAAAACATAAACACAAATATCAATGTAAACGTAAGAGCCGCATGAAACCAGGCAAAGAGCCGCATGCGGCTCAAGAGCCAGGGGTTGGCCACCCCTGGAATAGAGTATGAATGATCACCTGAGTTTAGCAGGTGTCTCTCAAACAGGGGGAGGGAGAAAAGGCTCAGACACAGTCTTAGATAAATGTTCGTAGGACTCTCATTTGTTATGAAAATCTTCATAAAATGTAAAATTTTAACTCATGAGACATGTGGCTTTCAGCCCAGTACTTTTCTGGATTGCTCCAGGACTGATTTCATGTATTTATATATGAAATATTAATAATGTTCAATACAGAAAATGTATATCTATGGCACTTCATCATCTATAACTTAATATCTTTTTAAGCAATATCAATGTTTATGTTTGGAAAGAAGACACTTTGAGCTTTACTGTCAAAGATTTATAAATTGTGTATGTAGCACATTTTTATCAGGAACTGTTAACATTTAAAGTTAGGTAGAGCATTTCAGCTGTTAGTCCCAAAATCTTGGCGGGGAGGGGCGAACCAGACATAGTCTCAGATAAATGTTTGTAGAAATCAAATTTTTTATCATCATTAAATTTAAAGTATAAACTCATAAGGACTGAATTCATGTATTTAATATATGAAGAAAAAAAAATAAATTATGGATGGTTTTTTTTACAGTACTTAATCATCTATAACTTATTATTTTTAGAGCAATATCAACAGTGAATAATAAAGAGTAAAGCTCAAAGTGTCTTCTTTTTAGAGATATTTAAATTGTGTATGTAGTCCACTTTTATCAGGAGCTGTTAATATTTAAAATTAGGTAGGGCATTTCAGCTGAGTCCCAGCTGTGAATTTTATTCAAAAATTAATTAAATTCTTTGAATTGAATTGAATTTAAACTGACCTGTTGTCAATTAATTATATATATATATATATATATATATATATATATATATATATATATATATATATATATATATATATATATGCAGTGTTGGGCAACGTTACTTTAAAAAAGTAATGCATTACAATATTAAGTTACTCCCCAAAAAAGTAACTAATTACGTTACTTAGTTACTTTTTATGGAAAGTAATGCGTTATATTACTTTTGCGTTACTTTTGTGTTACTTGTATCTCTTTTATGCCTTACAGGTGTTACAGTTGTAATATAGAGAACGTTTTTAGGTTACGAACATAAACCTAGTTCCCTGAGGGAACGAGACGCTGCGTTGAAACGCTATGGGAACGCCCCTGCGTGACCATGCTCTGAACCACATGTGAAATCTAGCCAATAGGCAAGCCGTGACGTCATAGACAGGCGACGCCGCGTAAACCAGGAAGCTACAAGATGGCTGTGCGGTGGTAGCGACATTAGCTTCTGCAAAGAGAGAAGGTAGGCGCCGCAGGGATGCAGGGAGTGTGGCACGGAGACGCAGCGTCTCGTTCCCTCTGGGAACTAGGGTTACGTTCGTAACCGGGAGACGTTCCCCTTCAGGAACTCGAGCTGCCTCGAAACGCTATGGGAACGAGTGTTCACGCCACACTGACCAGACCCTGCCGAAAGAGTGAGGGCCTCGGCACCAGCACGCAGAACAGAGGATCCCGGGGTGGCTCTGAGGCCAAGGCCATAGAACCTAACAAAGGTCAGCGGGGTGGACCAACCCGCAGCGTCACAGACGTCCCGGAGTGACACTCCAGGGGACCCGGCCGCAAAGGACGCCACACTTCGGTGGAGCGAGCCCTGACCGCGATCGGAGCAGGGACTAGGACTCGCAGCCGAACAACTGCACCGACTACCTCCAAGGACTCGTCCTGTGGTAATAAGCACCCAGTGCTTGCACTGGACACAGCCGTGCCTCGTAACCCCTGGTCGGGGGCCCATAAACAGAGGAGGGCAGAATGCCTGTAACAAGACACTTTGTGCGGGAGCACCCAGCGTCGTGGAAAGAAACACACCGGCCATGCCAGGGGGCAACTCCAGGCGGGACGAGGCAACTGCCAAGTCCCAGACAGGCACTCTGGGTCGTGTCCCCGGGCCACAGCCTCCGGGCGCGCGGAGGAAACATTAAACATGAAACATTAAAGAGGTTAACCCTGCGGCAAACTGTACCTGCAAAAACACCAGAACTGAACCAACCGGGCAGTTAACTGGGTCCAAGTCATGGTGCTCACACCATGACACGAACAGTCGCCATCGTGCGGCGTACGACCTCCTCGTGGAGGGAGTGCTGGAGTGGAGAAGGGCCTCTACTACCTCGGTAGAGAGAACAGCCGCTATGAACCGTGCCCCCTTAGAGACCACAGCCTTCACAACCCCGGGCGGGGGTGAACCAGGGTTCCGTTCGCCACCGAGGTGCTACAAGGAGGAAACAGACTCCCTACCGGCGAACTTATTCCAGAACTCCCGAGAGCAGCGCGATCGGGGGAAAGGCGTACAGACGTAGCCTCGGCTAAGACCGTCCCATGGCAGCCACTGTCTCGACAGGGCGTCTGCTCAGACATCCAACCGTCCTGGGATGTAACCGGCTTTAAATGAGAGGAGTTCGTCCCGGGACCACAAAAGGACCTCCTGCGCCAGTTGCTCGCAAGGGCGAGACCGGAGGCCTCCCAGGTGGTTGATGTACAAGACCACCGCAGTATTGTCCATGCGGACCAACACATAGCGATCTCTAAGGACTGGGAGGAAGTGTTGTAACCCCAACAACACTGCCAGCATCTCCCAGCAACCTATGTGCCATAAGAGACATGGGCCGCTCCACAGACCCTGGGCGGACTGGCCACTCATGACTGCTCCCCACCCCGTGAGGGAAGCATCCGTCATTAGCGGTACGCGATGACAAGGAGTCCCTAAAACGGGGCCTCGGGACAGAACGTAGGGTCCTACCACGCAACCAAGGCTCAAAGGGCACACCGTGAGACCTTAATGGTACGATACAGACTCCCTCAGGGGGAGAACCCTCCTGCCCCGGAGCCACCACTGGAGGGGCCACATGCGGAGAAGGCCGAGTGGAAATACACTGGACGCTGCCGACATGAGACCCAGCAGCCTCTGGAACTGCCTCACAGTGACTAGCTGGCCTGCCCCGACCCTCCTGACTGCAGTGAGGATGACTACCGGGTGGGAGACAACCCTGCCCGCAACTCGGCCGAGTCCCACACCACGCCGAGAAAGTGGCTCTCCGCGCTGGGAAAAGTACACACTACCTGGCGTTTTCAGTCTGAACCCCAGTACCTTCATGCCTGGCGCGCTAACGAGCCAACATCAACCAATCGTCGATATAATACAGAATGCGGATGCCCTAAAGCCGCAGCGGGGTCAGTGCCGCGTTTACGCACTCTGCGAAGGCATGGGGTGCGAGCGCTAGGCCGAACGGAAGGACCGATATCGGTAAGCTTCGCCCCGAAAGCAACCTCAGGAACCTCCCGTGTGCGGTGAAGGTACACAGGGAGAACCAATCCCTCGGGGCTGGTCCCTGACCCACTCAGAGCAGCTGGAGCGGTGCTCTGCAGCCGACCACACCTCCTGAGAGGCGGCGGAACCCCCCGTCCGCAGCGATCATACGGGCGGAATACGGGGAGCAAACCACTGAAGAAGCTGCGCCCTGAACACGACCTGTGGCAGGGTTAGCAGACAGTCCTCCTGAACCCGAACGGCAGGAGCAGCGTACTGCGGCCGTTGAAGCCCCCTGAGAGGCAACAGATGACCCCCATTCGCAACGAACTGTTGGGCAGAAATAAGGTAGTTATTTCTAGGCCCCTAGGACAGGCCCACTGTCGCCAGGGGCCCCTAGGACCTCCCCGCGGGAATCGGGTGGCAACACTCTCTCACCGGGCTATTTCGCTGTGCCTGGACGTACCAGGGTGAGGCTGCCGCCGAGCAGCCCCATCGGAGCAGCGAGGAACTACCACTGAAACGCCACCGCGGTCTTCTGAACCCGCCAGCAATCGCCCTTACCTTCAGCGTTACCAGGTCAGGCCAGGATGGGACACCATGGCGCTCAAAAGGAAGCTCGCATCCCCCATAGCAGGCCAGCCTGGTATGCCTGCAACACACTCATCGTGTGGAAAGAACATCGGAAAAAGCACACGCGCTCACGGGCCTCCCAGGACCCAGACACCTCGGTGCGCAGATCAGGGAAGGCGCTGAGGCTGTGACACAGGGCGCAGGAAGCACTCAACCAGCTCACTGGGTGCGCACTGCTTCTGCCACACCACCGGCCAAGCTAAATCCAGCCCGGACGGCCCGCACCACGACCTCAAGGAGCTCCACATACAGCACACGCTGTGAGGAGTCCGCAGGCTCGCTAGCATCCATCATCTCATCCTCCTTCGAGAGAGAGACATGCAATGCTGCGCCGCTCGCACCAGGAGAAGAAGCAGCCGCCAGGCATGCTTCCCTTAATTTCCTGAAATTCTCCCACCTCGAAGGAAGAATACGGAGCACCGCATCACACGCACCGGGAAAAGAACCGTTTCCAAACGAGCGCAATCTCCGGGGGACAGGAGCTCGGCTAGCAGCCGGGAGCGCATAGCTGCACAGCTAAAATGCTAACAACTGATACCCTCGAGAGCCGACTAAGCACGCTCCTAAGCTAAGCAAACAACACATAGACTGCGTGTCACCCCCCCCCGAAATTAATCGGGGCAAGCAGGAAACACGCAGACGGAATTCTGCCTGCATATAAGCTTATGACTGCACAGATAACACACTCAAAGCGCTTACCTGAACGAGCAGAAGCTAATGTCGCTACCACCGCACAGCCATCTTGTAGCTTCCTGGTTTACGCGACGTCGCCTGTCTATGATGTCATGGCTTGCCTATTGGCTAGATTTCACATGTGGTTCAGAGCGTGGTCACGCAGGGTCGTTCCCATAGCGTTTCGACGCAGCTCAAGTTCCTGAAGGGGAACATACCTTTCGCTGTCATCTCGTAAAACATCGTGCAATTCCGTAAATATGACCTTGTCCTCAGCTACATCATTCTCTGCTTCATCATCAGCTTGAAACATTCTGAATGCTTTTACAAAGTTCGCACTATTATCAGTGACCGTGGCAGTTTATCTTCCCACAAAAAGCAAATGAGCTGTGAATTTGCTCTCTTTCTTCGCTGCGATATCATACATGTGTCTCCTACGGAAAACCTTTATTCTGAGCAGTCAATAGATCTGCAGTGGTGGAAAGTTGGCAAAAGTTTTCTTTATTTCTGTCTCCATTTCCATATATTCAACATTATACACACACACACACACACACACACACACACACACACACACACACACACACAGACACACACACACACCTGTAGTGCTGTGCTTTGCATGCAGATGTATTTAAAGTGGTATTTTTTGCAGTTGACAAGAGCTTTTCACCAACACAATCTACACTTAACCAGTATTCTTTTCTCCTTTTCCTCGACTATTTCAAAATAATAAGAACACTTCCATCAGAGTAATGTAATGCTCTGGATTGCCATCAGATTGTATATATATATATATATATATATATATATATATATATATATATATATATATATATAAAAAGCGTTTTGACGCAGCTCGAGTTCCTGAAGGGGAACTGAAATACTCAGACCAGCCTGTCTGGCACCAACAACCATGCCACGTTCAAAGTCACTTAAATCAACTTTCTTCCCCATTCTGACGCTCGGTTTAAACTGCAGCAGATCGTCTTGACCATGTCTACATGCCTAAATGCATTGTGCTGCTAATTAGAAATTTGCGTAAACGAGCAGTTGGACAGGTGTACCGGATAAAGTGGCCGGTGAGTGTATATATATATATATATATATATATATATATATATATATATATATATAGATATATATAGATATAAATACATACACTCACCGGCCACATTTATTTATTTATTTATTTATTTATTTATTTATTTATTTATTTTTATTTATTTATTTTTTACAGTTAAATTTTACTAACACTTTCCAGACTTTTGTTGCCCGATCACAAATTTCTTTTTGAATGTGTTGCAGCAATCAAATAAAAAATTATTTTTTCTTTAAAATGGTAAATTCCCTCCGTTTACACATTTTATGTGTTCTATTGTTTTTAGTGTGAATAAAATATGGGTTTATGAGATTTGTAAGTCATTCTGTGCATTTTCTTTCATTTACGTTACGTTTTTTTAAATTGTGGTTGTATAATAGTTTTTCAAAATTATAGGAATATACATGTAACCCTTGAAACTTAATAGTGAGTGCTGCTTTAATTGGGTGTTGCCCCTTTAAGAGGGTGAGGTAGTGTGTGCATGGCAGTAGCTCATAAAGTGAATATGATGAGACACTACGCGTGGCGTGTGTGACTTGATCTGATTTATTTGATTAATTCTGTTGATGAGAAGTTTCTTGACAGATTTTATTTTATTACATATAGAAGCTGAGGAATCAAATTGAGATACCACTGTGAGCGTTACCAAAGATTGAAAAAATACTACTTACTGCTTTGGATAATTATTCTGTATATAATAAAATTTTTTTCAATCATTCTTTTCAATTGTCTATAATGAATTATGTATTTAATTCAATATAGACCAAAACTGACCTCTGCCATAATACACAACATGTTTGGTGGACAAAAAGCACTGACATTATTTTTCAGCATCGGGTATTTGCAAACTTCATATACTTGAAAAAAGGATAAATAGAAAAATTTACAGAGACATTCTTAATAAAAATCTGAAGTCATCTACAAGCATGAAGAAGATAAAATGCAGGTGGAAATTTCAGCAAGACAATGATTCCAAACACACAATCAAAAAAGCTCTCAACTGGTTTCAGAGAAAAAAATAAAGCTGCTAGAATGATCCAGACAATCACCTGACTGGAATGCAAATGAAAATCTATAGAAAGAACTAAAGTTCAGAGTTCATTAAAGAGGCACATGGAACCTTCTACATTTGAAGAGTGTTTGTGTGGAAGAATGGACCAAAATCACACCCGAGCAATGCATGTAACTAGTTTCTCCATACAGGAGGTATCTTGAAGCTGCTATTACCAACAAAGTCTTTTGTACAAAGTATTAAATAATTATCAGTGCTAAATATATTTTCCCCGTGTCATTTCACATTATTACACATTATTTATATATCATCAATGTGTGGACTGTTGTTACCAATGTGCATATTTTAATTTATTTTAATTGATTTGTGTTTTTAGGTAAATCTGTGATCGGGTGTGAAATAAATCAAAAGTCAGGACACTTCTTATTTTATATAATCTTATTTTCCAGCATAATTTGTTTCGATATTTATATATTTAAATGTGCACAGAAAAAAATTTCTTTGTGTCTCCTTGTGATTTTGTGTTTTTATTGTGATTATGGCTCTTCATCAGCTCCAAAACAATGACATTTATAAATAAAATGTACAGTCTCTCACTACAACACTAATGATCAATCATTTTGATGACATCATTCTGCACTTTAGTTTTTAGCAATGATTTAAATCATATCAGTAAACACTGGTTACCTGATTGGAGTAATGAATGATAATCATGATCGTAATCAGTACAGTGTCATTAGTGTTCATTTCAAATAATAACTACATTTATGGAATTAGTAACACATTTATGAAATCATTTTAAAATGACTTACTCAGCTTTTCTGGATTCTTTGACCACTGGCAGCAGCCTCAGAAGACATTCATCTGATCTGTCATATTTCCTCAAATCAAACACATCCAGATTCTCTTCTGAGTTCAGCAACACAAACGCCAGAGCAGACCAATGAGCAGGAGAGAGTCTGACTCCCCTGAGACACCTGGAATTACTGCTGTTCAGGTAACGTTGTACTTCCTGTACTAGAGAATCATCATTCAGTTCATTTAGACAATGGAACAGATTGATGGATTTCTCTGGAGATGGATTTTCTCTGATCTTCTCCTTGATGTACTCGACTGTTTCCTGTTTGCTGTGAGAGCTACTTCCTGCCTGGGGCAGTAGGTCTCGTAAGAGAATCTGATTGGACTCCAGTGAGAGACCCAGAAGGAAGCGGAGGAACATGTCCAGGTGTCCATTCTCACTCTGTAAGGTCTTGTCCACTGCACACCTCAGGAAATCAGACATGTTTGATTTGTTTGAAAGACCAAACCATGTTTTTTGTTTTCTAACATTTTTTTTTTTAAAACTTATATAAAGCAGCCAGAAACTCCTGAACACTCAGATGTACAAAGCTAAACATCTTCCGCAGGTGAAGCTCAAACTCCTCTCTAAAGATCTGAGTACACACTCCTGAGTACACTGATGCTTCTCTGACATCAATGCCACATTCTCTCAGGTCTTCCTCATAGAAGATCAGGTTTCCTCTCTCCAGCTGTTGGAAAGCCAGTTTTCCTAGTGCCTTGATACTCTTTCTGGTCTGCTGAGGATCAGGGTCACATTTCTGATGGTACTTTTGGTGCTTGTGTTTGATCTGAAAGATCAGGAAGTGTGTGAACATTTGAGTCAGAGTCTTGGGGATCTCTCCACTCTCTGCTTCACCCAACATTCTCCCAAGAACAGTGGCTGAGATCCAGCAGAAGACTGGGATATGACACATGATGTAGAGGCTTCTGGAAGACTTCATGTGTGTGATGATTTTATTGGCCAGGCTCTGATCACTGATCCTGTTCCTGAAGTACTCCTCTTTCTGAGGATCACTGAACCCTTGTACCTCTGTTACCTGGTCTACACACTCAGGAGGGATCTGATTGGCTGCTCCTGGTCGAGAGGTGATCCAGAGAAGAGCAGACGGAAGCAGATTCCCCTTGATAATGTAGTGAGGTCCTTTATGGGGCCTTTTATCTTGAAATGTACCTTTTTTTTAATAAAAGTATAAAAAAAGCGTAGCCCCTTTAAGAGGTAGGCCCCAGTGAGTGCATTGCTCCTTTAAGAGGAAGTGTCCTGATTAGCGTGAGCGAATGAACAAACGATTCGGATTCCGTACACTTATAAAGTGTCTGAGCAGCTGTGAGGAATGGTGGCTGCTTGATTGTCTGTTTTTCATCGTCAGACTTCTCCTCTAATAAGGCTGCGTTTATCCTTCATGTGCAAGTGTTGTGCATTTAAAAAGAGGTAAGGGAGGATAATTTTCCCCTTTTTGGTGTTTGGTTGCTATCCTGCTTTTTAATCTGTAAGAGTTTGGTTTTAGGGTGATCAGATTTGCTCTTTGGCGGCTGGACTGTGGATGTGCTGTTTGAGTGCGGTATTGTTGTGCAGGCCTGGTTAAACGGAGGGGTTCGTAGGGTTTCTTTTAATAAATAATGCTAAACGTGTGTTTTTCAATTATGATGTGATTATGCAGTTCTAATGTTTTATTGTTTTTTTTAGGAACTGCATTTGGTCACTGCTGTCCTTCTTTACCCTTTATTTTTTGGGTTTTGTGATTTAATGTTTGTTTGGTTTTCTTTATTTAAGGCACCCATCATGTTGTATGGATGCCGTGTTTAGCTGACTGTTAAAAAGACTATAGGGGCATTGTTTGCAGATATTTTATGGTATGATAACCAACTGATTTTGTGTATCTGTTCCTTTCCAGTGGATCATCTGGGAGCACTGGTTGGATTGTGGGTGTTGGTCCTTTGATGGTGGAATCTGTGCTACGGTTTACACTGCATGCTGTGTGAATCTTATGAATTTACGGTGTGTGGCACTTTGCGTGCGTGTGTGTGTGTGTGCGCGTGCGTGTGTGTGTTGATGTGTTTTTCCTTTACAGGCACCATTTTGGGTGAACCTTTTGGGGTTAAAGTGGGCCTGCACCCGTGGCCTGTCAGTCTTCCTTTGTATCCACTGGAATGTTTGGTGTTAATTGGTAATTGTAACAGTTGGTATCCTTTTAATATGATTCATGTTGTAGTTTTAAATAAAATAAGGTATTAATAATAAGGGTTTATATTTTAACTGATTCTGGAAGTGTTGAGGAGGTTAATAAAAATCCAACACTAAAATAAGAAATCTGTCTCTGTTCCTTTTTATTTGGTACACACCGAACCTGTGTAATTTAAATTAGTATTTCCCATGGGTAGATCCCAGGGTGGCGTAGTCGGGTAACAAGTACATATTGGGGTCTTTTGTGCCCCACACGCTACAATCAGGTTCGTCAGCAGCACATCCACTGAGGCTGATTCTGTCACATCACACAATCTCTCATTGTTCTGGAAATTTAGAGGAAGTCGACACTCATCCAGACCATCAAAGATCAACACCACTTTATTCCTCTCACAGTCTATTAATTGTAATTCTTTTATTTCTGGGAAAAAGTGGTGAAGAAGATCCATCAGACTGAGATGTTTCTGCTTTATCAGATTCAGCTCTCTAAAGGGAAGTGGAAACATTAAGGTGACGTCCTGATTTGCTTTTCCTTCAGCCCAGTCCAGAATGAACTTCTGCACAGAGACTGTTTTTCCAATTCCAGCAACTCCTTTAGTCAGCACACTTCTGATGGGCTTGTCTTTAAAGAGATCATTACATTTGATGGGTGTCTCCTGTGTTGCTGGTCTCCTGGACACTGTCTCAATCTGTCTCACCTCATGTTCATTATTGACGTCTCCACTCCAACCTTCTGTGATGTAGAGGTCTGTGTATATCTCATTCAGAAGTGCTGAGCTTCCATGCTGTGAGATTCCTTCAGTAATTCTTTTACATTTCTCTCTGTTTGGATTTGAGTTTATTTTGCTGGTGCTCAGAGACGAGTTCTGATAAAAAGAAGAATAAAATGTAAACTCTCTGATCATCTTTGTGAGCTACTGATATTTTCATAGCTGTATATCATATGGAATGTCAGTACTGATGTGTTATTATATTGTGTTGATAAAAGCACATCAATATGATGAGATGTGTTTAATAAATGTACAGCAGTTTCCTTCCTCTGAAGATAAAGTGATGTTAGAACCCCATGAGCTCTTACTGTTATGCAGTGTGTTAGCGAGATCTGTGTGCTTCATGTTCTTCAGGAAGTGCAGTGTGATCTTCAGCACTTCCTCTCTGACACTGCTCTGATCCTCCTCATCCTCCACCTCCCTCTCAGAGCATGCTGGGTAATCTGGACTCAGGAGCTTCTTATATCTCTTCAGTTCATTCTGTATCAGACTGATGACTTTGTGCTCCAGATCCTGATTTGTAACAGAAACAAAAAATAGACTACACTTACAGTGAAAAAAATAAGTATTTGAACACCCTGCTATTTTGCAAGTTCTCCCACTTAGAAATCATGGAGGGGTCTGAAATTGTCATCGTAGGTGCATGTCCACTGTGAGAGACATAATCTAAAAAAAAAATCCAAAAATCACAATATATGATTTTTAAACTGTTTATTTGTATGATACAGCTGCAAATAAGTATTTGAACACCTGTCTATCAGCTAGAATTCTGACCCTCAAAGACCTGTTAGTCTGCCTTTAAAATGTCCACCTCCACTACATTTATTATCCAAAATCAGATGCACCTGTTTGAGGTCGTTAGCTGCATAAAGACACCTGTCCACCCCATACAATCAGTAAGAATCCAACTACCAACATGGCCAAGACCAAAGAGCTGTCCAAAGACACTAGAGACAAAATGGAAAGGGCTACGGGGAAATTGTCAAGCAGCTTGGTGAAAAAAAGGTCCACTGTTGGAGCAATCATTAGAAAATGGAAAAAGCTAAACATGACTGGTAATCTCCCTCGGACTGGGACTCCATGCAAGATCTCACCTCGTGGGGTCTCAATGATCCTAAGGAAGGTGAGAAATCAGCCAGAACGACACAGGAGGAGCTGGTCAATGACCTGAAAAGAGCTGGGACCACCGTTTCCAAGGTTACTGTTGGTAATACACTAAGACATCATGGTTTGAAATCATGCATGGCATGGAAGGTTCTCCTGCTTAAACAAGCACATGTCCAGGCACATCTTAAGTTTGCCAATGACCATTTGGATGATCCAGAGGAGTCATGGGAGAAAGTCATGTGGTCAGATGAGACCAAAATAGAACTTTTGGGTCATAATTCCACTAAACGTGTTTTTAGGAAGAAGAATGATGAGTACCATCCCAAGAACACCATCCCTACTGTGAAGCATGGGGCTGGTAGCATCATGCTTTGGGGGTGTTTTTCTGCACATGGGACAGGGCGACTGCACTGTATTAAGGAGAAAATGACCGGGGCCATGTATTGTGAGATTTGGGGGAACAACCTCCTTCCCTCAGTTAGAGCATTGAAGATGGGTCGAGGCTGGGTCTTCCAACATGACAATGACCCGAAGCACACAGCCAGGATAACCAAGGAGTGGCTCTGTAAGAAGCATATCAAGGTTCTGGCGTGGCCTAGCCAGTCTCCAGACCTAAACCCAATAGAGAATCTTTGGAGGGAGCTCAAACTCCGTGTTTCTCAGCGACAGGGCAGAAACCTGACTGATCTAGAAAAGATCTGTGTGGAGGAGTGGGCCAAAATCCCTCCTGCAGTGTGTGCAAACCTGGTAAAAAACTACAGGAAATGTTTGACCTCTGTAATTGCAAACAAAGGCTACTGTACCAAATATTAACATTGACTTTCTCAGGTGTTCAAATACTTATTTGCAGCTGTATCATACAAAAAAATAGTAAAAAAATCATATATTGTGATTTCTGGATTTTTTTTCTCTCACAGTGGACATGCGCCTACGCTGACAATTTCAGACCCCTCCATGATTTCTAAGTGGGAGAACTTGCAAAATAGCAGGTTGTTCAAATACTTATTTTCCTCACTGTTTATCAAACACTAGAATGTGACATAAGAATGTGTTCATTAGTGACATCCAGACAAACTGGTTTCAGACGAGAGCACAGACGAGTAAAAACATGAAGGTGAGTCACTGAGTATTAAGAAGGAGGCAAAAGTATAAAATAAAAATGCTGATGACTCAATTTTACAAAGAACAGTTTGGAAAGAAAGCAAGAAACAAACAAGAAGAATGAGAAAAGAAGAAGGAAAAAGATGTTGAAACCAATGAGGAAACACAACACACTCATGTTCTCTCTTACTTCTGCTCAGGATTTTGTTCTGTCACATTGCAGTGAGAGTGGAATAGATACACACACACACACACATGCGCACACACACACACACACACACACACACACACCTTGAATATGGCCTCTAAATGACTCTTCTCAGTGATCTTTGATTTCTTCTTCTGCAGTCTGTGAACAAATTAAACACTTGTTAAAAGTAGAATAAAGACTATAAATCATATTCATAACTACAAACACAAAGCAGTGAATACACACATATTACACAGATGTTTGATTATGTGAGAGTGTGAGTGATAAAACACTGCACTCATACATTCAACTGTTCTCACCTCAGATCAGTAGTACAGTCTGTGTCTTTAAAGTTTATTGGAAGATCCATTGACTCATCACTCCTCATGGACACACAGCTGAGTTCAGGTGAGTCTGATCTCTTACCCTGAATCAGACTAAACACACACAACCACTGCATCATTATTACTGTTCTGCAGCAACACTGAATAATGAAACTGGAGTTAAAATCTGATGATGTTCTTATTAACACTGATCCCATTCTTTAACCTTCATACTTTATCCAGCTACAGGGACAACTTGGGGTTAGACGTGTTGCTCAGTAGCTTAATGTCACTAATCATCAGCTGGTTTGGACATCTGGAGACAAAGCTGCTGAATTCAACTCTTCACTTGTCACTTTTCACAGATACACATCAGAGTCTGATCTGTTTAGTGTTGGTGAATGTAAGAACATTTCTATTTTTCACAGAGTCACAACCTTCACTCACCTCTCATCTTTCTTTATGTCCTGTTTCACAGAGTCACTCATTCTGGAGGACATTTTTACTCCTTCAAAGGAACCTACACACACACACACACACACACACACACACACACACACACACACACCAACCCCCACACAAAGAAGACATATTTACATCAAAACAAAACAGGAAAAATCACCTGAACTTCTTCATCTAGTTTAAATTCATAACATTCACATTTTCTACCTTTAGATTTACAGACTTACTGTGTTTTTCTCTCGGAACCTTTTAGAGTCCTGTCACTAAGTTCTGTTTCAGTTTTACTCAAACTGGTGTGACTGGTTTAGGAAGATTAAAATATATATAAATAGAGGTGGAGCAAACACACACACACACACACACACACACACACACATTACACTTTTGGCTGGTGGTTCCAATCTATGAGTAAATTTTATATTGTAATATTACTTACCTGAAATGCGTTCGTGTTCTCGTGTGTGTGTGTGTGTGTGTGTGTGTGTGTGTGTGTGTGTGTGTGTGTGTATTCATGCAACCCACACTATAATTGAAGAATAGCAGCTTAAAGAGGTTACAGTGTGCTCGACTAAGGAATGCTGAATGTTGTGTCTTCTGTAAATCCTTATGCTACCACTAGACACACTGAGTAGCAAAAAAACAGGAAAAATTCCTATCTTGAATAAACCTGCTCTGGATCCATCAGACATCAACAACTACAGACCGGTATCACTTCTCTCCTTTCTTTCTAAATCTCTGGAACGCACTGTTTTTAACCAACTGTCTGTCTATCTCTCACAGAACAACCTCCATGATCCGAACCAGTCTGGGTTCAAAGCGGCACATTCCACAGAGGCGGCCCTTTTGGCTGTTTCTGAGAAACTACATGCTGCTCGGTCAGCCATGCTGTCATCTGTACTTATCTTTCTTGACCTTTCAGCAGCATTTGACACAGTCAACCACAAGACACTTTTGTCAACCCTCAAGAGCCTCTGTATCTGCGGAACAGCATGGGAATGCTTTGCTTCCCACCTGGAAGGGCTCATACCAGGTAACATGGAGGGGATCCACATCTGCCCCATGCAGACTCACCACCGGTGTCTCACAAGGCTCTGTACTTGGTCCCCTCCTTTTCTCCCTCTATACACACTCCATTGGTGAAGTCATATCCTCACATGGGTTTTCTTATCACTGCTATGCAGATGACACTCAACTCATCTTTTCTTTCCCTCCATCAGATACCACAGCTTCCGCTCGGATCTCAGCATGCTTGTCAGACATATCTTCATGGATGAGTGCTCACCAACTGAAACTCAACCCCAGCAAAACAGAACCGCTGGTCATCCCAGGTGATTCATCCCTAGGTCAAGATCTCCAAATAACACTTCATGACTCTCTGCTTTCTAAGGAAGGTCTGTCTTTTTTCCCACATGTCGCTAATGCTGCTCGTTCTTGTCGATTTCTTCTCTATAACATCCGAAGGATTCGACCATTTCTGTCCATACAGGCTGCCCAGGTGCTTGTTCAGTCTCTTGTCATTTTAAGACTTGACTACTGCAACTCTCTGCTGGCAGGTCTTCCCCTGAACACTATTCGGCCACTGCAAATGATCCAAAATGCAGCGGCACGACTTGTGTTCAATCAGCCCAAGTTTTCCCACACCACCCCACTGCTGCGCTCCCTTCACTGGCTTCCAGTAGCTGCACGTATCAGATTCAAAACACTGATGATGCCTACAAGGCCAAAAATGGACCAGCACCATCTTACCTCAGTGACCTCATCAAATCTCGCACTGCACCACGCTGTCTGAGACCCTCCAGCACTGTTCGACTGGTACACCTTCTCTCAGAATGAGAGGTAAGGACACTTCAAGGCTCTTCTCTGTTCTGGCACCGAGGTGGTGGAATGAACTTCCCCTAGATGTCCGTACAGCAGAGTCCCTGATTATCTTTAAGCGACGACTGAAGACCTACCTCTTCCTGAAATACCTAAATTAGCACTTTCCAAGTTTGTAGAATTCGAGTTATATTTATTTTGAGTTTGTAATCTGGTGTACCAGTGTAGATTTATTAATTACTAGAGATTTAAAGCACTTTTGTACGTCGCTCTGGATAAGGGCGTCTGCTAAATGCCGCAAATGTAAATGTAAATGTAAATGAGCTTAGCATGAACATGAGAAGTTGGTATCTGGAAAAAATACGTCTCAGAAGATATACAGTGTCTTGTCTGTAAATCTATGGAGGAGATGAAACTCTGTGTTGCCCAGCGACAGCCCCTAAACCTGAAAGATCTGGAGAAGACCTGTATGGACCTGTGGAAAAATTATATATTTATTTTTAAATATATATATATATATATATATATATATATATATATATATATATATATATATATATATATATATGGGTGTGTGTGTGTGTAGAGAGAGAGAGAGAGAGAGTGAGAGAATTGAGAAATAGAGAGATGAACACTTGATATATAACAGAATATAATGTAGTATTTATGTATATTTATATTATTTATTATAAGAAATGAGGTCAAATATCCAAAAGTCAAATGTCTCAGTTTCAGTTTTCTTTATCATATTGTGTACAGAATTTCTTTTGAAGAAGGTTCAGGAGAAGCTGCTAAAGCTGCAAGAGATACGGAAGCTGCAACAAGGGCTGCAGAAGGAGCTACAGGAGAAGCTTTCTTCACTGTAGAAGCTGCAGGAGGAGCTGCAGAAAAAGATAGAGGTGGAGCTATCTATAAGAAAGGAGGAGAGATGAAGATAGAAGAAGAGAGGGTGAGGAGGAGGGATAAAGAGAGGGTGAGGAGGAGAAATAAATAGAAAGAAGAGAAGTTATGAAGAAAGGATGAGGAGGAGATATGAAGAGAGGGTGGTGGGGGATGAAGGAAGGGTGAGGAGAAGAGATGAGGAGAGGGAGAGGAAGATATAGTGAGGAGGAGAGGGGAAGAAAGTAAGAGAAGTAGAGATAAAGAGAAGGAGAGGAGGAGAGAGGAGGATGTCTTTAGATGGCGCTATAATAACATTTTGCATATACTTGAACTTGGAAACCCAAACCTGCTCCAGCATGGCAATGCCCCTGTACACAAAGTGAGCTCCTTGAAGATCTGCTTTACATGCTTTGGGGAGGAATATCTTGAGTGGTCTGCTATAGAGCTCTGATCAATGGGATGAATGCGAACGCTGACTGCACCCCAGGTCTCCTCACCTACATCAGCACCTGCCTTTCATAAAACCCTAATGGCTGATGAACACAAATATTCATAAGCATTTTTTTAAACATTAAAATTTTAACATTTGTAAACACTCTGGTTTTAATATACAGTCTATATACTACAATTACACTACATGTATTGTTTTCTTCATGGGGAAACAAAGACAGGCAAAAACAACACTGTAGGTTTGTGTTGTGTGTACATCAGTTTAATATCTGGAGTTTTACTCAGAAAACAAGAGGAAAAACTTAAAAAAGAAAGAAATCAGTGTACAATGGATTATATAACTGCACATAAAACCATCCATAAGCCAAGTGGTCATTTTTTTTATGTTGATGTAAAATTAAAATTCCCAACATAAAGTATGTCACCAAAAAAGTGCAGCTTCATTTTTAGATGCTGGATCTTTGTGTTTAACTTGTGTCCACCCATCTTCATTATGATTTTCTGTAAAGACTCAAAGGTGCACTTGAGTTTGTCAGGAAAACTAAAGTCAAGAGCATTTATGAGACTGAACAGCATGACGAATGCCAAGATCACACAGTGCAGGTTGCTCCAAACTTTCATGCCCCCCATGACAACTCCTACATCATCTGGTCCTGTAGAATTTCCTCTCCGCAATGTGTAAATCCTCATGACTGTGCTTGCGATCTCATGTTCTGCATCCTCAATGGCTAAAGCCTGAACAAAATCTAGAACGCTTTGGTTAAACCCTGTGATTTTCTTTTGTTTGAAATTGAATAACGTATCATTATTACACTTTACACTACAAAAGATTGTAGTCAGTAATTTTTTTTGTCTTACTTTTCTTATTTCTTTTTTAAAGAAATAAAAGTAATAGTTCACCCAAAAATGAAAATTGTGTCATGAATTGCTCGCCCTAATGTCGCTCCAAATCAGTGAGACCTTCATTTATCTTTGGAGCACAAATGAAGATAATTTGGATGAAATCTGTCTCTCTGACCCTCCATAGACTGCAGCACAAGTGATTTTCCCAGTCCAAGAAATAAAAAAAGAGAGAGAATAATGACTCATGCGTTGTCAGGGATCCACCAGCCATACCCACACCAACCCCTCCAATCACTCCAAGCAGCTCACCAACTTACTAATCATCCACACCTGGTCCATATCAGTCACCACACTATAAAGACCCTGTTTATCCACATGCCCACCGTCCGTTCTACAGCTTAGGCTTATAAACATACAGGACTGCCCAAACCACTCAGTTTTTGTTGTTTGCCAGCTTATTAGCTTCAGTGTGTGTCTTCTGTGTTTTCTGCCTTGCCCCTTTTGCTTTTTCATTAAAGAAAAGCCCTTTTTGAATTCACTCGGTCTCAGAACGTTCTTAGCGCCTGACAGAAGAACGGACTGACACAAAACAAGAGAAAAACAGCGTTACCTCAACATGGAGGACCAGCCCGCTGCTGCGTCTGGTCTCGTGGAGGACCAGCCTGCTGCCATGTCCGAGTTTGTGAGGGAGCTTACCGCCGCGCTCCGGGAGGCGTTCCGACCGGCGACCGCCAACCAAGCTCCACCACCTTCCAGCGGCCCGATGGCTCTCCGGCGTCTTTTTCCGGAGACGCAGCGGAATGTCCTTTACGAGGCACTTCACCGAGGTCTTAGCACAACCCCCCGGGGATACGTCAACTGCCGATCAGCTGCTGAATATCCACCAAGGAAGAGACAGCGTGTTGGGTTACAGCCTCCGCTTCCGCACTCTGGCTGCATCTGCTGGCTGGAACGAGAAAGCGCTGCTGGCTGTATACAGAAAGGGATTGAATTAGGAGCTCAGGCTGGCAATGGACACATATGATGATTCTCTGGGGCTTGAGGCTTTCATCCAGAGATCTATTCGTGTTTCTCAGCACCTGGCAGCCTGCAAATCCCCAGAGGCCGAATCAGTTCCAACTACGGCAGTCTCGTCGGCTCCTGAACCTGAACCCATGCAACTCGGTTCACAGCGGCTGTCTCGTCAGGAAAGGGAGCGTCGATGGGCGGCTGGAGCTTGCCTCTACTGCGGTGAGGGAGGACATCGTGTGGCCCAATGTCCTGTGAGGCCTCCTCGTCGGACGGTGAGTACAGTTACGCTTTCTTCTGACATTACTCACCTGTCCACGCTCATGGTCACCCTGGTAACCCCTGCTCTTTCTCTGTCTGCGGTTGCCCTAGTCGACTCTGGATCCGCGGGGAACTTTATCTCCCAGGCGTGTCTAGAACGCCTCCAGCTACGCTGGCAGAGGGGATTTCAGGAACTAGCTGTTCAGACCATTCAGGGACAACCCTTGGGAAAAGGCAAGGTGAAGTACTGCACACCACTTATGTGTTCCAAGTCAGGGTTCTACATCAAGAAGAGATACAACTTCTCGTACTGGAGGATTCGACCGTGGATGTGATCCTGGGTCATCCCTGGTTGGCCAAGCACCCCCCCATATGTTCCTGGGACCCGTGTGACATTTTGGAGTGGGGCCCCGCCTGCCGGCAGAAGTGTTTACTCCCACTCCCGACTCCCATTCAGAATACCCTGACCCTGGCAGCCACTCAGGTGGAAGGAGCTCCCCAGCCTGTTTAGGTGGACGTCCCACAGGAATACCATGCTTTCTCAGATGTCTTCAGTGAGTAAGAAGCCACTCTGTTGCCCCCACACCGGCCATGGGACTGCGCCATTGATCTGAAACCGGGGGCCAAACTGCCTAAGGGTCGGGTTTATCCTCTGTCAGCTCCAGAACACCAAGCGATGGAGAGCTACATCCAACAGGCCCTCCGACAGGGCTTTATCACCCAGTCCTCCTCCCCGGCAGCTTCTAGCTTCTTTTTTGTGTCAAAAAAGGACGGAGGATTGCGCCCCTGCATCGACTACAGGGCCCTCAATGCACTGATCTCCCCGCTTCTGTATCCGCTTCCCCTGGTCCCCGCAGCCCTAGAAGATCTACGTGAGGCCCGCATCTTCACCAAGCTGGACCTCCGTAGTGCATACAACCTGGTGCGTATCCGTAAAGGCGATGAATGGAAGACAGCGTTCATTACCCCCTCTGGTCACTATGAGTATCGGGTCATGCCGTATGGCCTTTTCATTGCTCCTGCGGTTTTTCAGAATTTCATGAATGAGGTGTTCCGCCCCTTCCTCCATCGGTTTGTGATTGTCTACATTGATGACATCCTGGTCTATTCGAGGTCACTGCAAGAACATCATCAGCACGTCACCCAGATCCTGGCACTGCTTCGAAAACACCGACTGTATCTTAACCTCCCTAAGTGTGAGTTCAACCGTTCAGAAATACAGTTCCTGGGTTACGTCATTGACGCAGCAGGCATCAGGATGGATGAGAGGAAGGTGGCTGCCATACGGGACTGGCCAGTTTCTGCCTGAATAAAGGAGCTCCAGAGGTTTCTCGGATTTGCAAACTTCTACCGCCTGTTCATTGGAGGCTTCAGCCTGGTTTCCGCCCCACTTACGTCTCTTCTGCGGGGAAAAGCCAAGACCCTCTCCTGGACCCCAGAGGCTCAATGGGCATTTGAGGAGTTGCGCAAGAGGTTCTGTGCCGCCCCGCTCTTACGTCATCCAGACCCCCAGCTCCCGTGTGTCGTCGAAGTAGATGCATCGTCCACAGGCGTAGGGGCCACCCTCTCTCAGCAGGCGGGAACCCCTCCGTGGCTCCATCCCTGCGCCTATTTCTCCAAGAAACTGTCCCCGGCCGAACAGAACTATGACATCGGGAACAGAGAGCTCCTAGCCATCAAGCTGGCCCTGGAGGAATGGAGACACTGGTTGGAAGGAGCCGCTCATCCTTTCACAGTAATCACAGATCACAAGAACCTCCAGTTCCTCCGTGAGGCCAAGCGACTAAACCCACGACAAGCACGGTGGGCTCTCTTCTTCACGCGGTTCAACTTTAGCATTACCTATCGGCCAGGGACAAAGAACTGTAAGGCTGATGCCCTCTCCAGGATTTATGGGCCCAAAGAACCCGCCGAGCTCGGACCTATCCTGCCTCCGGCGCTCATTCTGAGCCCCATCGTTTGGGATTTGGACGAGGCTATTCGCACGGCCACCCGACGAGAACCTTCATTCCTCGAGAATGTCAACAGGCGGTTCATGAAGTCCCCGGCTCATGGCACCCGGGCAGAAGGTGGTGGCCAGGAATGAGCAACACGGTGGCCGAGTTTGTCCGGGGCTGTAACATCTGCGCCATCTCAAAGACTCCTCTGCACTTACCGGTGGGCAAGCTCATCCCCCTGCCTACTCCACAAAGGCCGTGCTCACACATCGGCATTGACTTCATGACCGACTTGCCACGGTCGGAGGGCTTTACCTGTATTCTAGTGGTCGTCGACCGGTTCTCAAAGGCCTGCAGATTTGTTACTCTCCGAGGCCTCCCCACGGCTCTGGAAACAGCAGAAGGCGCTCTTCCACCATGTCTTCCGCAACTTTGGCCTCCCGGAAGAGATAGTATCAGACCGGGGCTCTCAGTTCACCTCACATGTCTGGAGGGCGTTTTTCCAGCTGCTGGGAGTCACCGTCAATCTGTCGTCCGGCTACCACCCCCAGTTAAACGGCCAAACCGAGCGGAAGATCCAAGAGCTGGGGAGGTACTTGAGGATGTATTGTCACCAAGACCAGAGGGAGTGGAGTCGGTTTCTGCCTTGGGCGGAGTACGCGCAGAACTCGTTGCGCCAAGACACCACAGGACTCACACCCTTTCAATGCGTGTTAGGTTTTCAACCCCCATTGTTTTCATGGTCTGATGTGCCGTCCATCACTGGTTTTGGAAGAATCTCAGGACCTGGGAGGCCGCACACACTCAATTGCGCAGGGCGATAAGGGAAACCCGGCGACATGCGGATGCACGGCGGTTGGAGGCCCCCTCGTACAGCCCCGGAGATTGGGTTTGGCTGTCCACCAAAGATCTGCGACTGTGTCCCCCCTGCAGGAAGCTGAGTCCCAGGTATATCGGACCCTTCAGGATCGAGAGGCGGATCAACGAGGCGGCCTATCGGCTGGAACTCCCACCACGATACCGAATTCACCCCATCTTCCACGTGTCGCTTCTAAAACCGTATACCCCATCTTCGGCCCAACGTGCCGGCGAGGTCAGGCCCCCTCCGCCTGAGGTGTTGTAACAGCCTTCGGTCTACTCGGTACGGGAAGTGCTGGACTCTCGTCGTCGGGGCAGTGGCCTGGAATATCTTGTGGACTGGAAGGGCTACGGCCCCGAGGAACGATCATGGGTGGCGCGGCGGGACAAATTGGATCCAGCGCTCCTGGAGGAATTCCACGCCACTCATCCACTTCGTCCTGCGCCCCGGGGTCGGGGTCGTCCCAGGCGCAGGGTCAGGGCGTCGGGAGCCGCCCCTGGAGGGGGGGTACTGTCAGTTATCCACCAGCCACACCCACACCAACCCCTCCAATCACTCCAAGCAGCTCACCAACTTACTAATCATCCACACCTGGTCCATATCAGTCACCACACTATAAAGACCCTGTTTATCCACATGCCCACCGTCCGTTCTACAGCTTAGGCTTATGAACATACAGGACTGCCCAAACTACTCAGTTTTTGTTGTTTGCCAGCTTACTAGCTTCAGTGTGTGTCTTCTGTGTTTTCTGCCTTGCCCCTTTTGCTTTTTCATTAAAGAAAAGCCCTTTTTGAATTCACTCGGTCTCAGAACGTTCTTAGCGCCTGACATGCGTTTGCTTTTGCTTAATTCAAACAGCGCATGACATCATACTTCATATTTACAGGTTCAGATATGAACCTCATTAATTACACCTAAATAGACTGAATATTTTCCACACAAAAATTATTTATACATATTATTTTTCTAATTACAGTTTTCCCTCATTTAAGTTTTATTCATATTTTTTGTATGTCACATCAAGTAAACACACTGTTCTTTTGAACTTTTAGTTTACCAAAGAATTCTGGAAAAAGGCTCACAGATGACTCCAAACTTTTGAATGGCAGGTTACATCATACATCACCCATCCCACACACTGCTCAATGTAAACTAGAAGATATCTAGACATAATGACATTTGGTTTTCTGTACAGTTGCTCTGAAGTAACCTGAAGTGAACATATTCCTCAAAGTATGTATCTGGATCTTCATCGAGGTAGATTTTATATTTATTCACTGTATGGTGAATGAACATACAGGACTGTAAACACACACATATATATATATATATATATATACACACACACACACACACTCACTGGCCACTTTATTAGGTACACTTGTCCAACTGCTCGTTAACGCTAATTTCTAATCAGCCAATCACATGCCAGCAACTCAATGCATTCAGGCAAGTAGACATGGTCAAGATGATCTGCTGCAGTTTAAACCGAGCGTCAGAATGGGAAAGAAAGGTGATTTAAGTGACTTTGAACGTGGCATGGTTGTTGGTGCCAGACGAGCTGGTCTGAGTATTTCAGAAACTGCTGATCTACTGGGATTTTCACGCACAACCATCTCTAGGGTTTACAGAGAATGGTCAGAAAAAGAGAAAATATCCAGTGAGCAGCAGTTCTGTGAGCACAAATGCCTTGTTGATGCCAGAGGTCAGAGGAGAATGGCCAGACTGGTTCGAGCTGATAGAAAGGCAACAGTAACTCAAATAACCACTCATTACAACAGAGGTATGCAGAAGACCACACCGGGTGCCACTCCTGACAGCTAAGAACAGGAAACTGAGGCTACAATTTGCACAGGCTCACCAAAATTGGACAATAGAAAATTGGAAAAACGTTGCCTGGTCTGATGAGTCTCGATTTCTGCTGCGACATTCGGATGGAAGGCGTCAACAATATGAAAGCATGGATCCATCCTGTCTTGTATCAACGGTTCAGGCTGGTGGTGGTGGTGTAATGGTGTGGGGGATATTTTCTTGGCACACTTTGGGCCCATTAGTACCAATTGAGCATCGTGTCAATGCCACAGCCTACCTGAGTATTGTTGCTGCCCATGTCCATCCCTTTATGACCACAGTGTACCCACCTTCTGATGGCTACTTCCAGCAGGATAACGCGCCATGTCATAAAGTGTGAATCATCTCAGACTCGTTTCTTGAACATGACAATGAGTTCACTGTACTCAAATGTACACAGTCACCAGACCTCAATCCAATAGAGCACCTTTGGGATGTGGTGGAACAGGAGATTTGCATCATGGATGTGCAGACAACAAATCTGCAGCAACTGCGTGATGCTATCATGTCAATATAGACCAAAATCTCTGAGGAATGTTTTCAGTACCTTGTTGAATCTATGCCACGAAGGATTAAAGCAGTTCTGAAGGCAAAAGGGGGTCCAACCCGGTACTAGTAAGGTGTACCTAATAAAGTGGCCAGTGAGTGAGTGTGTGTGTGTGTGTGTGTGTGTGTGTGTGTATATGTATGTATATATATATATATATATATATATATATATATATATATATTATATATATATATATATATATATATTATATATATATATATATATATATATATATATATATAATATATATATATATATTTACATGATGTACATATACTTACATATTTATCTGCACTTGTTAATTTGCACAACTGCTATTATTTGCACTTCTGTTAGATGCATTTTGTATAGTTCTATCTATCTATCTATCTATCTATCTATCTATCTATCTATCTATCTATCTATCTATCTATCTATCTATCTATCTAGATAACAGAGTCTTTCAGGATGAATTCTCTCCTGATGTTTATGTTGTCACACTACAGCAGATGGAAAATAAATATTGATTTTAGGCAAACACAGAAAGCTGCACAATAACTACACACACACAAAAAAAAAAACAGATTATGTTACTTGCATTTCTACTAACAGAGTCTGTGATCTCCAGGTGGTGTTGATCTTTTGCCCCTTCACTCCTTAACTTTTAAAGATTTGGATTAGTTTATCTGAGAAGCTTCCAGCTGAGAGAGGATGATCCGCATGAACTCTGCATTCACCTGCATTCTAACAAACAAAACACAGCAATTTGTTCAGTTTATTACTACAAAAAAGAAATTCAGACAAAAATAAAAACAGTTCATAACACGTTTACTGACGTTACTCTGCTGAAAAAGAGCTGATCATTGATTCTTAAATTCTGCAATCCTGGGCCTTTGCTCCACAATCTGCTGACGTCTGTGGGAAAATGTTCTTTTCTTATTTTTCACCACTTATTTGTCATGCTTTTTTACTTCCCACAATAAAACAATTCTCTCCCTCCAAGCTCTCTGTGGATTCACCTTGATCTTCCACCACCTTCAAGGGTTCAGTAGTAAAACATTTACCTTTTTGCTGTACCTTTGGCTGAGAACGCATTTTGAAATACAGAATTTTGCTACAAATATCACATGGTGTCATGATGAAAATGTGATTCTGAGTGTCCTAACCGTGAGTCTAAATGCATTTAGGATCATTTTGGTACCATTTCTGCTTGGAGAATTTACACATCAAATCAATTTGGGTATTTTTAAATTTTCATTGTAAATTTGCAACTTATAAAGTGTTAAAATGTGTATGAAATGTGCATATTAAAACTACAGTTGGAAATGACAAATGTATATTATATAAAAGTAATTTTACTTATGCTTCAAACTTTGCAGATATGCTAATGTAAAATGTAAATGTAAATAGTGAAATCTATTATCATGTTGAAGATTGTATTTGAAATGGGATGTGAGTTGTGTATGTATGTAGTGTATGATTTGAGTTGTGTATGTGTGTAGTGTATGATTTGAGTTGATGCTGCTTGATCTTCCTTACATACAGCGATATGGACAATGGATTCTTTGATTGCTCTTCCCTGTTTTCTGAGTGTTCACCAGAAGGGGGCGCATTTCACACACATTCCACACACGCTGATGAAGCAGCAGCAGCAGCATTTCGGTGTCCTGTGATTCTTAATGCTAATATTTTCCCCACCAGGTAATAAATACATCAACTCAATGTTGAATTTATTGTTGAGGTTTGGAAAAGGGGCTGAAATGGATATCGTTGTTCCGAGCATTAATGAGTTGTTGAAGTGAGTTTGAAAGTTTGTTCAGAGTTTAACTCGTACATCACGCTAGTCATGCTAAGGATGGAGACCACGTGGTGTTGGAAATAGCATGCTAACGCTAATAAGTCAATGTGTGTGTGTTTCTTCCAAATCATATCATTATTATGGGAAATGTTACAAATGGCTTTGTTTTAAAAATGGATGTATTGTTCCTACAAATATGCTGAATTATAGAAATGGATAATGCTGATATTTTCTCCCACCAGGCGGTGGCGCTACTACATAAATACACCATTAGACACGCAGGAGAAGAAAAAGTCCTGCTGCATTCAGAATCATCCAGCATTATTTTTCCCGCCTGTTCGTTTCTGAGGTAAATATTTTGATTTCTTTATTATTTTACAATAAAAACCGTATGAAATGAGATCATTCAGCCTGTAGAAATATACTAGAAATGATTTGGGTGGTAAAAGTGGAAAAAAAGATCAAAATCCTGTCAGCAGTTAGTCGCTATAGTCAGGGGAGACTATGCTAAGCTAACGGAGAACAATTACATATCAATTATTATTTATATAAACTCAATGCAGAAATATTAATGATTAAAAAAAGATTTAATGCTGGTTTTTAGGGTAAAATTGTGATTTTTATTGTCTGTGTTTAATAATGTATCATATGTGTGAGGAAGAAAACTATTATTTGTAGTTACATTTTAATAATTATATTAATAAGTAAATAAACTGAGATTTTGGACATTTAACAGCGTTTAACATGAGCTATATGTGCACTAATCCTAAATCAGGGCTTTTCACATTTAATGGGCATTTTTCCCATTTATAAACCCATTTTCTCTAAAAGTGTGCATCATCTTTAGAGTCAAATTCTTACATTTAATTAGTTAATTAGAATAATAACACATTTTGTCTGTTACTAAACACATTAAATCAGTAAGAACAAAATTTATGTTTGAATGCAGCAGAAACTGAAACTGCATCTGAAGTGTATTTAGATGTCTTTATGCACTGTTTAATGTTCAGAGGAACATGTAATGATTTAACCTGCACTTACAAATGCAGCAATAATCTTTTAATATTTTAATTATAAAATACTGATATTTAAGGTCATAAAAATAGAAGATATTTTAAATGTGAAATTAAAATCGCCAGTAGGTGGCAGCACGTCACTGTTAAAAGTGAGTCATTGCGATTGAACCGAATCATTTAAACGAGTGATTCATTCAGGAACGAAACACCATCATGTTGTTCAGAGACACAAAACAGTGCTGTGGATTTGTTTGGATTATTTTTGTTGGTGAAATCGAGCAAAAACAGGCAATGTGGTGTCTAAAACATAAATCTCTTAATATTAACTCTTATTTCTTAAATTCTAATCTCTTATTTATTAAACTGGTGAATAAAATCAATATCACTTTTATAGTCGTGCTGATTTTTGTGGAAAAAAGCAGCACGTTTCGTGTGATATTAATTAAAACATATGAAAGAATATAATATACATTTTCTGCCCCTGATTATGAATTATGCAGTGAAATAATTAAATGTTCTAAATGTGCACACACACACACACACACACACACACACACACACACACACACACACACACGTGTCTGATCTACGAGACTTCATCACATGATGTGTGTGTGTGTGTGTGTGTGTACCAAAGACATCGTGCCCAAAAGACTTTGGGGACTACTGACCAGTAGCACTGACCTCACATCTGATGAAGACAATCAAGAGGCTGGTGCTCACTCATCTCCAACCTCTGGTGAGCCCATCAATGGATCCACTTCAGTTTGCCTACCAACCTGGCATTGGAGTGTCATCTTCCTCCTAAATCGGGCTATTTCACACCTGGAAAAAGCTGGGAGCACTGTGATAGTCATGTTTTTTTATTTCTTTAGTGCTTTTAACACCATCCAACCTGCGCTCCTGAGGGATAAGATGGTGTACATGGGAGTGGACCATCATCTGTCTGCCTGGATATTGGACTACTTTGGACTACTTCACCTGAGACATCAGATGAACCAGACACACATTTTGTGAAGGTACGGGGTGAAAGCGCAAGGCCAAACGTAAGAAACCGAAAGCAAACCTCAGGAACTTCCTGTGAGAAGGTAGGATGGATACATGAAAGTATGCATAGTTTAAATCTACCGTGACAAACCAGTCTTCGGATCTGATTTAAAGCACCACCTGCTTGAGAGTCAGCATCTTGAACCTGTGTCTCATTACAGAGCGATTCACCTGACGTAGATCTAAGATAGGACGCAATCCTCTGTCCTTTTTGGGAAATATGAAGTATATAGAATAGAACCCGGACTCTCGTTCTGAGGGAGGGACCACCTCGATGGCCTCCTTCCTCAGGAGAGTGTTTAAATTCTGTTCCATGACCAGAGCCTTCTTGCTTCCCACCAGCGTGGGAAGAACCCAGTGAAAACGGGGCTGGGGAGACCCAAACCGAATCGAGTAGCCTCGCTCTACAGTGTGCAGGACCCACTCAAACACATCTTGAAGAGCTTTCCAAGCTGCCAGAAAGTGCCTAAAGGGTATTAGTCTCCTGAGACTGACCTCCAGTGTGCTTAGAGCCGGGGCAGCACCCTGAGATGGACCACAACAATGCTGGGTGGAAACCAAGGTGAGAGCTTGCTGGAGCTAGTTGTGCCCTGAAGCACCGAGGGTGGCAGGGTTAACAGACCAGGTCCCTGAGGGGGCCGGGACAGGGCAGGCACCGGATAGAGCTGTGCGGCGCACCCCTTCACAGCCGGATCACCAGAAAGTCCCATGTCAGTACCTTTTCGTCAAAGCCTTCCTGTTGAAGAGGACAGTGCTCAGAGGGGAGAGAGCGAGTCGCGATGCTGCGTTTCTGCACCTCCCACCCACCAAGCAGCCCCCTGTGAGTGGCATGGGAGGTACCACTGAAACGCCGCCACCTGTTTCTTATTCTCCTAAAACATTTCGACCACCAAGGTAACGGAGACTCCGAAGAGGCCAGAAGGGGTCAGCGGGGCATCCAGCAGTATGGCCCTGTCACTGTCAGACATCTTTGACAGAGTGATCCACAGGTGCCTTTCTGTGAACACCAGGGCAGCCATAGACCATCCAATGGCCCTAGTGGTATCTTTAGTGGCTCTGAGAGCAGCTCCCACATCCAACTCATGCAGCAGGTCAGCCAGATATGCCTGCAACACCGCCATAGTGTGCAGGGACGCAGTGGCTTGATCTGCCGAAGCATAGGCTTTACCCACGAGCACTGATGTATTGCGTAGGGGCTTCGTGGGTAATGTCGGGGTCTTAGGGGAGGAGGCGATTTTGGGAGAGAGATAGTTGGCAAGTGTCTATTCAACCCGCAGGATCGCCTCATAACCATGTTCTTTCCGCCCCATAATGTGGGAATACACAGTAGAACTGGGAGTGAAGGACCGGGCTGAAAAAGGCTTAACCCATAACCTACAAACCTCGGTGTGCACGTCGGGAAAAAAGAAAAGACCCCGGCACGGAGGTTGTAACACTAGGTAAAAGATAAAAACACTTTCTGCTCATGAGCCGGCCAAGTTATATTGAGCTTGGCAACGGCAAGCGTTACAACCTCCGCAAGCTCCTCGGCTTCCGTACTGCAGAGAACGCCTTCCCCCGCCCCTCCTTAAAGGAAGAGAGGCGGAGCTGCATGCGCTCATCGCAGGAGGAAGAATCCGCCGAGCAATATAACTTGGCCGGCTTATGAGCAGAAAGTGTTTTCATCTAGTAAATTATATGAGCGCTTTCTGACCCCCGTGTTACAACCTCCGTGCCGGGGTCTTTTCTTTTTTCCTGCCTCAATGACTATCGACATGTCGTGCTCACACAAATCTTGATGAAGTGCTTCGAGAGGCTCATCATGAGGCACATTAAGACCCAGCTTTCACCCTCACTGGACCCCATGCAGTTCACGTATCGTCCAAACCACTCCATGGACGACGCTATCTCCACAACCCTCCATTTGGCCCTCACCCACTTGGACAATAAGAACACGTATGTATGAATGCTGTTCATTTACTTCAGCTCAGCATTCAACACAATTATCCCTCAGCACTGAGCACTGGGGCCCCTCAGGGCTGTGTGCTTAACCCACTGCTGCTGACTCATGACTGTGTAGCAATGCACAGCTCGAACCACATCGTCAAGTTTGCAGATGACATGACGGTGGTGGGTTTCATCAGCAAGAACAACAAGTCAGCATACAAAGAGGAACTGCACCATTTAACAGTCTGGTGTGGAGCCTGAACATTGACAAAACCAAAGAGATGGTTGTGGGAGAGCACAGAGCAGCCATTCTCCACTGCTTATCAATGGATCCTCAGTGGAGATCGTCAAGAGCACTATATTCCTTCATCTGGTGGATAACCTCACCTGGAACTCAACACCAGCTCCATCACCAAGAAAACCCAGCAGCATCTCTACTTCCTGAGAAGCCTGCAGAAAGCTCATCTCCCTTCCCCATCCAGAACATGTTCTACAGAGGGACCATTAAGAGCATCCTGATCAGTTACATCACTGACTGGTTTGGGAATTGTTTTCCATCTGCACTGTTTGCATTAGGTTGCAATTGATGCACTTTATGTAGCTTTATGTTGTGTGTTGTAGCTCTATGTTGTTTAGTCTAGCACCAGGGTTCAGACATAGTCTCAGATAAATGTTTGTAGAAATTACATTTTTTATGATATCTTCATTTAATTTAAAATATAAACTCACGAGACATGTGGCTTTAACCCATTACTTTTCTGGATTGCTAAATTACTGATTTCATGTATTTATATATGAAGAAATACATTTTTACATTACTTCATCATTTATAACTTTCTATAACTTATCTTTTTTAGCAATATAAACTTTAAATAATAGACAGTAAAGCTCAAAGTGTCTTCTTTTTAAAGATATCTATATTGTGGATGTAGCGCATTATCACATTATCAGGAACTGTTAACATTTAACTGTTTATGATGTAGTGACCTGTGTATGGGGTGAGGAGTGGATTTTATTTGCTATTCAGATGCTTTGTAATTAAAATACATTTACGTACAGCAGCATTGTTACTGTTTCTTCTTCTTCTTCTTTCGGCTGCTCCCATTAGGGGTCGCCACAGCGGATCATCCGTCTCCATACCACCCTGTCCTCTACATCTGCCTCTTTTACACCAACTACCTGCATGTCTTCCCTCACCACATCCATGAACCTCCTTCTTGGCCTTCCTCTTTTCCTCCTACCTGGTGGCTCCATCCTCAGCATTCTTCTACCAATATAATTCATGTCCCTCCTCTGAACATGTCCAAACCATCTCAATCTCGCCTCCCTCACCTTGTCACCAAAACATCCTACATGCGCTGTCCCTCTAATCTTATCCATCCTCGTCACTCCCAACGAAAACCTCAACATCTTTAGCTCTGCTACCTCCAGCTCCACCTCCTGTCTTTTACTCAATGCCACTGTCTCTAAACCATACAACACCGCAGGTCTCACCACAGTCCTATAAACTTTCCCTTTCAATTTTGCAGATTCCCTACTATCACAAATCACTCCTGTCACTCTTCTCCACTAACTCCACCCTGCCTGCACTCTTTTCTTCACTTCTCTAACACACTCTCCATTACTTTGCATTGTTGACCCCAGGTACCTGAATTCCTCCACCTTCTGAAGCTCTTCTCCCTGCAACCGCACCACTCCACTGCCCTCCCTCTCATTCACACACATGTACTCTGTCTTACTCCTACTGAGTTTCATTCCCCTTCTCTCCAGTGCATATCTCCACCTCTCCAGGCTCTTCTCAACCTGCTCCCTACTCTCACAACAAATCACAATATCATCCGCAAACATCATAGTCCAGGGAGACTCCTGTCTGACCTCGTCCGTCAACCTGTCCATCACCACTGCAAACAGGAAAGGGCTCAGGGCCGATCCTTGATGCAGTCCAACCTTCACTCTAAACCAGTCTGTCGTACCTACTGCACACTTCACTGCCGTCACACTGTCCTCATACATGTCCTGCACCACCCTCACATACTTCTCTGACACACCTGACTTCCTCATACAATACCACAACTCCTCTCTTGGCACTCTGTCGTACGCCTTCTCTAAATCCACAAATACACAATGCAATTCCTTCTGTCCTTCTCTATACTTCTCCATCAACATTCTCAAAGCAAATATAGCATCTGTGGTGCTCTTCCTCGGCATGAAACCATACTGTTGCTCACAGATGGTCACCTCTTCTCTCAGCCTGGCTTCCACTACTCTTTCCCATAACTTCATGGTGTGACTGATCAACTTAATACCCCTGTAGTTACTGCAGGTCTGCACATCTCCTTTATGCTTAAAGATCGGTACCAGCACACTCTTTCTCCATTCCTCAGGCATCTTCTCACCTTCCAAAATCCTGTTAAACAATCTGGTCAAAAACTCCACTGCCATCTCTCCTAAACATCTCCATGCTTCCACCGGTATGTCATCTGGTCCAACCGACTTTCCACTCTTCATCCTCTTAATCGCTGCTCTCACTTCCTCCTTACTAATCCTATCTACATCCTGCTTCACCAACTCCACATCATCCAACCTTCTCTCTCTCTCTAATTTTCCTCATTCATCAGCTGCTCAAAATACTCCCTCCACCTCCTCAACACACTCTCCTCACTGGTCAACACATTTCCCTCTCCATCCTTTACTGCTCTAACTTGCAGTACATCCTTTCCAGCTCGGTCCCTCTGCCTGGCCAATCGGTACAAATCCTTTTCTCTTTCCTTAGTGTCCAACCTCTCATACAGCTCCTCATATGCCTTTTCCGTGGCTTTCGCCACATCCCTCTTAACCTGCTGCCGCATCTCCTTGTACTCCTGCCTACTTTTCTCATCACTCTGTCTATCCCACTTCTGTTTTGCCAACCTCTTTCTCCTTATGCTCTCCTGCACTTCCTCATTCCACCACCACGTCTCCTTGTCTTCCTTTCTATTTCCAGATGTCACACCAAGTACTTTTCTAGCTGCCTCCCTCATCACTCCTGCAGTAGTTGCCCAATCATCCAACACCTCCTTAACACCACTGAGCCCCTGTCTGACCTCTTCCCTGAACCTCACACTACACTCTTCCTCCTTCAGTTTCCACCATCTTATTCTTCTTTCAGTCCTCACTCTCCTCCTCTTCATCTTCGCCTCCAAAACCATCCTACAGACCACCATCCTATGCTGTCTAGCTACACTGTCCCCTGCCAACACCTTACAGTCGCCAATCTCCTTCAGGTTGCATCTCCTGCATAGCACATAGTCCACCTGTGTGCACCTTCCTCCACTCTTATACGTCACCCTATGATCCTCCTTCTTTTTAAAATAAGTGTTCACCACTGCCATTTCCATCCTTTTAGCAAAATCTACCACCATCTGCCCTTCCACATTCCTCTCCTTAAAACCATACCTACCCATCAGCTCCTCGTCACCTCTGTTCCCTTCACCTACATGCCCATTAAAGTCCGCCCCAATCACCAACCGTTCTTTCCTAGGTACACCATCTACCACTTCATCTAATTCACTCCAGAATCTTTACTTCTCCTTCATCTTACAGCCAACTTGTGGAGCATAGGCACTGATGACATTTATCATCATCCCTTCAACTTCCACCTTCACGATCATCACCCTATCAGAAACTTTCTTCACCTCCACTACACTCTTACTGTACTCTTCCTTCAGAATCACCCCTACACCATTTCTCTTTCCATCCACACCATGATAAAACAGTTTAAATCCACCTCCAATGTTCCTGGCCTTACTCCCTTTCCACTTGGTCTCCTGAACACACACAACATATCTACATTTCTCCTCTCCATCATATCAGCTACCTCTCTCCCTTTACCCGTCATAGTACCAACATTTAAAGTACCAACCCGAACCTCCACTCTCCTACACTGCTCCTTTCCCTGCCGTCTCTGTAGACGTCTTCCTCCTCTCCTTCTCCTCCTTCGGCCAACAGTAGCCCAATTTCCACCGGTACCCTGTCGGCTAACGATACCTGTGGCGGTCGTTGTTAACCCGGGCCTCGACCGATCCGGTATGAAATTCTCATTTGTGATCCGCATATTTGATTTGGCACGTGTTTTACGCTGGATGCCCTTCCTAACGCAACCCTCCCCATTTACCCGGGCTTGGGACCGGCACTAAGAGTGCACTGGCTTGTGCCCCCCTAATGGCTGGGTTAGCATTGTTACTGTTTATTAAAAGTAAAAAAAAAACATGAGGTGAAATGGAGTGAAAATACTTTATTCAAATCACATTTACATTTAATTTAAAAAATATATCATAAAATACATTACGTATTGATCATGTTTGTGTTTTTGTAAGAGTTTCTCCTCATAATCATCTGTGTGTGAGACTCAGATCAGAACCTGTAATAAAGGAAAATGATCAGATTTGTATCACATTCATCATAATCAGTATTTAGTGCTGATCTTCTGAGTGTAGAATCTTAAAGCTGTTTGAGTGTTTAACAGCTCCAATGTACAGCATTTATACTGCAGAGTGCCAAATACACACATTCCACTAGAACATGAACAGAAATGTAGAACCTGCATACAAATAAACAGTAACTCAGTAACTCACTGTAGTGTCTCCAGTTTACAGTGTGGATCCTTCAGTAGATCAGAGAGCAGCTTCACTCCTGATTCTCCTGTTTTATTGTAGTTCAGATTCAGTTCTCTCAAGTGTGATGAGGTGTTTGACTTCAGAGCTGAAACCAGAGCAGCACAACCTTCACCTGTAATACTGCAGTGTTCCAACCTGTAGAGAGATCAACAATTGTAGATCAGCAACTTACTGAATTTATGAATGTGGAAAACTATAGCAGTTGTTGCTGCTTTATTAAAATTGTGCTTCAGGACACAACATTTTATTAATCTAAAACAGTCATATGACAGAAATGCAGGATCTACAGTGTGTAAGTGATGATCTGACCTCAGTATCTCCAGTGTACAGTGTGGATTCTCCAGTCCAGCTGAGAGCAGCTTCACTCCTGAATCCTGCAGTTTATTCCCACTCAGGTCCAGTTCTCTCAGACTGGAGGAGTTTGAACTGAGATCTGAGGACAGAATTCTACAACTTTCACCTGTGAGATTACACTCATACAACCAGGGAGAGAAATGATGATAAATCAGAACACTGACATCTCATATACGGTGTGTGTGTTAGTGTAAAGGAGTGTATGTTAGCGGTTCGGACACGGTGTGTAAGTGGTGTTCTTTCTTTCTTTCTTTCTATCTATCTATCTATCTATCTATCTATCTATCTATCTATCTATCTATCTATCTATCTATCATTCTAATTTTCTCTGTCTCCGTTTGATTTAATTGAATGTAATTTTATTTGTAGTGTTTTAACAGTTGTTCGTTGTCACAAAGCAGCTTTACAGAAATAAACAGACTGATAATAAATATCACATTTTATGACTATAAAGTAACAAACCAGCAGCAATTATTACTTAAAGTTTTATCTCTCAATCCATATCCATTAATACAACCTACAACACATCTATTATTTATTACCCATTCCAACCTCAGTAAAGCGTGAAATGTCTCACTGAAACTAAAATAATAAACACAGTGTGTAAGTGATGATCTGACCTCAGTATCTCCAGTGTACAGTGTGGATTCTCCAGTCCAGCAGAGAGCAGCTTCACTCCTGAATCCTGCAGATTATTCCTACTCAGGTCCAGTTCTCTCAGACTGGAGGAGTTTGAACTGAGAACTGAGGACAGAATTCTACAACTTTCTTCGGTGAGATTACACCATGATAAATAAGAACACTGACATCTCAAACACACACACACACACACACACACACACAGCCTTTGAGAGAAATGAGGATAAATCAGAACTCTGACATCTCAAACACGTACACACACACCAACACACGGAAACTAGCAGACGATACGGTGCAGAAAAACACCATCAGAATGTTTCCCAACCAGAAGCCGTGGGTGGATAAAACCATCCGCGAAGCTCTGAGATCCTGCGCCGCTGCCTACAACAAGGGGCTCGCAACTGGGGAGAGTGGTGAAGGTCGTGGCTCTAGGAGCCTGTGGCAGGAACTAAGAACAATCACGGACCACAGATCACCATCTTCTAGAATACGGAATGCAGACACTTCTCTGGCAGATGAGCTAAACATCTTTTACGTTTGAGGCTGCAGCTAACCACGCTAGCGGGTTATCACAAACAGCATGCACACCAAGAGAGCCGGAGAGGTCTAACCATCTAGCATGACGTGAGGAGGGCATTCCAAAGAGTGAATACCAGGAAGGCAGCAGGATCAGATGGCATCACAGGACAGGTCACGTTGTTCCTGTCCGAAGAAGCCCTGCCCGCCTGCCTCAACGACTACCGCCCTGTAGCCCTGACCTCAGTAGTGATGAAGTGCTTTGAAAAACTTGTCAGAGACTTCATCAATACATCACTACCAGACACACTGGACCCTCTCCACGTACCGCCCAAATCTTTATACTGAGGACACCATTGCTCATCTTCTCCACACTGCGATGAGCCACCTGGACTACAGAAAAGGGAATTATACAAAGATGCTGTTTGTGGACTACAATTCAGCATTCAACACCATAATTCCCTCCACACTAACCTCTAAGTTGGAGGCCCTGGGACTCAGCCTGCCACTGTATCAATGGCTCTCTAACTTCCTGACAGATAGACCACAAGCTGTACGGGTGGGAAAACACACCTTATCCTCCGTCACCCTCAGCAATAGAGCTCCTATATTTAGGTGTTCACATCACACAGGACCTGTCTTGGTCCTGTCACACCGACAACCTGGTGAAGAAGGCCCGGCAGCGTCTGTACCATCTGAGACACTTACCGAACTTTAAACTACCCTCTCAGGTGCTAAAGACTTTTTAGCGTTCTGACGGGTAGCATCACTTCCTGGTTCGGAAACAGAACCATGCAGGACAGGTGAGCCCTCCAGAAGGTGGTGCTTTCAGCTGAACATACCATCCACACCGATCTTCCTAACCTGCAGGACACGCGGTGCCGGACTAAAGCCAGGAAGATTGTGAAGGACCTCAGCCATCCCAACAATGGACTCTTTTCTTTGTTGCGTTTAGGGAAATGCTTCAAATCCCTGAAAGCAAACACAGAGAGAATGAGGAGGAGCTTCTTCCCGCAGGCCATTCGGAGTTTGAACCAGGAAACACCCAGAATCTAAAACTGGTCCACTCTCTCAATCATCACACTTTTTCTGCACATTTTTTTTCCTTTTGCACTACGACAATCTAAACTCTGGACTGTCACTTTCACTCTGGACTTGCACAGCACAGCGCACTTTATACCACACCATACCGCACACCATCACTTTTAGGACAATCACATCAAATCACCTTAAATTTTATTGAAACAGGGTAAAATTTTGCAAGCGAGGTTGCTCGTATCTCTGTTTGCTCATACTATAGGTTGCTCATACAATGGGGTTTTACTGTAGTTCATGAAGTGAATGTGATGAGACACTATGCATAGCGTTTGAGAGTTGATCTGATTTAATCGATTAAGTATTAGTACTCCCCTCTCTTCATCTCTGATTTTGAAGGCGCAACAGCATCTATACTTCTAGAGGAGACTTTAGAAAATCCATATGTCTCCAGGTTTTACTGCTGAATCATTGAGAGCATCCTGGCCAACTCCATCATGGCATAATATAGAAGCTCCACTGTGTGTAAACAAAAAGCCCTGCAAAGGCTGGTCAAAACTGCCCAACGCATCACTGGCACCCAACTAGCTACCATTGAGCACCTTCACCACAGCAGAGCCTACAACATCATCATGGACTCCTCACATCCCAGTCACAATCTGTATAAAATTCTTCCATCCAGAAGGAGATACAGGAACATAGGCACCAGAACCAGAAGTTTTAGGGACAGTTTTTCCCCACACTACACACTAGCACACTGATGGCTCACTGATACTTTCTACTGCAGTAATCATCATGCAGTTCTGCTCCAATCTGTACATTCTACATCATTCTGGACAATTATTCTGTATATAATAACATTATTCGTTTCAATCATTCTATTCAATTATCCTGAATATAATTGAATGTAGACCAACATTTAACTCTTTGGATGCCATAATACACAATATGTTTGGTGGACAAATGAAACTGCACATCATCCCAAAAACACCATACCAACATTGAAGTTTGGAGGTGGGAACATCATGGTGTAGGGCTGTTTGTCAGCATGCAGTACTGGCAAACTTCATGTAATTGAAGGAAGGATGAATAGAAAAATGTAAACAAACATTCTTAATAAATCTACCCGGATGATGATGAAATGCAGTACCTTCAAGATTTGAAGAGTGTTTGTGTGGAAAAATGGACCAAACATTTTCCCCGTGTCATTTCACATTATTACACATTATTTATCTCTCATCTATGTGTGGACTGCATGGGTTGTTACCAATGTGCATATTTTAATTTATTTTGATTAATTTGTGTTTTGAAGTAAATCTGCAATCAAGTGTGAAATAAATCAAAAGTCTGGACACTTCTTATTTTATATAATCTTATTTTCCTGTGTATTAGTTATAGATATTTATATATTTAAATGGGCACAGAAATTATATATAATGTCTCCCTGTCATGTGTTTTTATTGTGATTATGGATCTCCATCAGCTCCAAAACAATGATACAATTTCTATATAAAATGTACCTCACTACATCTCACTACAACCACTAATGATCAATAATTTTGATGACATCATTTTGCAGTTGATTTCGCAGACATCACTTTTAGCAATGATTTAAATCACATCAGTAAACACTGGTTACCTGACTGGAGTAATGAATGATAATCATGATCCTAATCAGCGCAGTGTCATTAGTGTTCATTTCAAATAATAACTACATTTATGGAATTAGTAACACATTTATGAAATCATTTTAAAATGACTTACACAGCTTTTCTGGATGCTTTGACCACTGGCAGCAGCCTCAGAAGACATTCATCTGATCCGTAATATTTACTCAAATTAAACACATCCAGATTTTCTTCTGAGTTCAGCAACACAAACACCAGAGCAGACCACTGATCAGGAGAGAGTCTGACTCCACTGAGACACCTGGAATCTCTGCTCTTCAGGTAACGTTGTACTTCCTGTACTAGAGAATCATCATTCAGTTCATTCAGACAGTAGAACAGATTGATGGATTTCTCTGGAGATGGATTTTCTCTGATCTTCTTCTTGATGTACTCGATTGTTTCCTGTTTGCTGTGGGAGCTACTTCCTGTCTGTGGCAGTAGGTCTCTTAGAAGAATCTGATTGGACTCCAGTGAGAGACCGAGAAGGAAGCGAAGGAACAGGTCCAGGTGTCCATTCTCACTCTGTAAGGTCTTGTCCACTGCACACCTCAGGAATGCAGACATGTTTGATTTTGTGAAAAGATCTGACAGATTGTTGATTTGTAGTTTTTTACTCTTTTTGTTGATAAATGAGAGAAATGTGTATAAAGCAGCCAGAAACTCATGCACACTCAAATGTACAAAGCTGAACACCTTCCCCAGGTGAAGCCCAAACTCTTCTCCGAAGATCTGAGTACACACTCCTGAGTACACTGACACATCTCTGACATCAATACCACACTCTCTCAGGTCTTCCTCATAGAAGATCAGGTTTCCTTTCTCCAGCTGTTGGAAAGCCAGTTTTCCCAGTGCCAGGATACTCTCTCTTGTCTGCTGAGGATCAGGGTCACATTTCTGATGGTACTTTTGGTCCTTGTGTTTGATCTGAAAGATCAGGAAGTGTGTGAACATTTGAGTCAGAGTCTTGGGGATCTCTCCACTCTCTGCTTCACCCAACATTCTCTCTAGCACAGTGGCTGAGATCCAGCAGAAGACTGGGATGTGGCACATGATGTAGAGGCTTCTGGAAGACTTCATGTGTGTGATGATTTTATTGGTCAGGCTCTGATCACTGATCCTCTTCCTGAAGTACTCCTCTTTCTGAGGATCACTGAACCCTCGTACCTCTGTTACCTGGTCTACACACTCAGGAGGGATCTGATTGGCTGCTCCTGGTCGAGAGGTGATCCAGAGGAGAGCAGAGGGAAGCAGATTCCCCTTGATGAGGTTCGTCAGCAGCACATCCACTGAGGCTGATTCTGTCACATCACACAATCTCTTATTGTTCTGGAAATTTAGAGGAAGTCGACACTCATCCAGACCATCAAAGATCAACACCACTTTATTAATCTCACAGTCTATTAATCGTAATTCTTTTATTTCTGGGAAAAAGTGATGAAGAAGCTCCATCAGACTGAGATGTTTCTGCTTTATCAGATTCAGCTCTCTAAAGGGAAGTGGAAACATGAAGGTGACGTCCTGATTTGCTTGATGGACTTGTCTTTAAAGAGATCAGTACATTTGATGGGTGTCTCCTGTGTTGCTGGTCTCCTGGACACTGTCTCAATCTGTCTCACTTCATGTTCATTATTGACGTCTCCACTCCAACCCTCTGTGATGTAGAGGTCTGTGTAGATCTCATTCAGAAGTGCTAAGCTTCCATGCTGTGAGATTCCTTCAGTAATTCTTTTACATTTCTCTCTCAGTTTGGATTTAAGTTTTCGCTGGTGCACAGAGACGGGTTCTGATAAAAAGAAGAATAAAATGTAAACTCTCTGATCATCTCTGTGAGCTACTGATATTTTCATAGCTGTATATCATATGGAATGTCAGTACTGATGTGTTATTATATTGTGTTGATAAAAGCACATCATTATGATGAGATGTGTTTAATAAATGTACAGCAGTTTCCTTCCTCTGAAGATAAAGTGATGTTAGAACCCCATGAGCTCTTACTGTTCTGCAGTGTGTTAGCGAGATCTGTGTGCTTCATGTTCTTCAGGAAGTGCAGTGTGATCTTCAGCACTCCCTCTCTGACACTGCTCTGATCCTCCTCATCCTCCACCTCCCTCTCAGAGCATGCTGGGTAATCTGGACTCAGGAGCTTCTTATATCTCTTCAGTTCATTCTGTAGCAGACTGATGACTTTGTGCTCCAGATCCTGATTAAATGCAGACACAAACACTAGAATGTAACATGAGAATGTGTTTAATACCGAAGATAAATCTACATATTTCTCTGATTAAACATTACGTTCCACACAGATTTAATTACATTGCCGTGAGGGTGGAATAGACACACACACACACACACACACACACACACACACACACACCTTGGATATGGCCTCTAAATGACTCTTCTCAGTGATCTTTAATTTCTTCTTCTGCAGTCTGTGAACAAATTAAACACTTGTTAAAAGTAGAATAAAGACTATAAATCATATTCATAACTACAAACACAAAGCAGTGAATACACACATATTACAGAGATGTTTGATTATGTGAGTGTGTGAGTGATAAAACACTGCACTCATACATTCAACTGTCCTCACCTCAGATCAGTAGTACAGTCTGTGTCTTTAAAGTTTATTGGAAGACGCATTGACTGTTCACTCTTCATGGACACACAGCTGGGTTCAGGTGAGTCTGATCTCTTACCCTGAATCAGACTAAACACACACAACCACTGCATCATTATTACTGTTCTGCAGCAACACTGAATAATGAAACTGGAGTTAAAATCTGATGATGTTCTTATTAACACTGATCCCATTCTTTAACCTTCATACTTTATCCAGCTACAGGGACAACTTGGGGTTAGACGTGTTGCTCAGTAGCTTAATGTCACTAATCATCAGCTGGTTTTGAACATCTGGAGACAAAGCTGCTGAATTCAACTCTTCACTCGTCACTTTTCACAGATACACATCAGAGTCTGATCTGTTTAGTGTTGGTGAATGTGAGAACATTTCTATTTTTCACAGAGTCACAACCTTCACTCACCTCTCATCTTTCTTTATGTCCTGTTTCACAGACTCACTCATTCTGGAGGACATTTCTACTGCTACATTTCTACTGCCCCCCCCCCCCCACACACACACACACACACACACAAATAATACATATTTACATCTGTCCAACATCTGTTTCATAAATCTACAGCTGTACCATAACAAATTTTAAAAAAATCACATGAACTTCTACATCTAGTTTAAATTCATAAAATTCACATTTTCTACCTTTAGATTTACAGACTTACTGTGTTTTTCTCCTGGAACCTTTTAGGGTCCCGTCGACGTCCCGTCCCGGGATTTCAGTTTTACTCAAACTGACATAACTGGTTTAGGAAGAATACAAAAATTAAATACAAATAGAGGTGGAGCAAAAACACACACACACAAACACACACACACACATACACACATACACAAACACACACACACACACACACACACACATTAAACTTTTGGATTGTGATTCCAATTTATGAGTAAATTTTATGTTGTATTATATCTAACCTGAAATATCTTTGTGTGTTTGTGTGTTTGTGTGTGTGTGTGTGTGTGTGTGTGTGTGTGTGTGTGTGTGTGTGTGTGTGTCAAGGAATTATCCTGCATATACACTTTGTAAGGTTGGGCAAACGTCACTTGTTTTGCATTATGCCTGGAGTGGAAGATCTCATTAAACTTTACTTTTCTCTTGGATTTAACAAGGAAATACTTGTTATTTTAGTCCAGAATCTGCAGATCATCAAAAGCATTCAGACTTTAAAGAGACATTGCTGTAGGCTGAACCTATATAGAAGAAAACACTAAATTGACTTGGATGAGGTGATCACGTTGTTTATCAGGCTCTACAACACAATGGACAGATGCAGGGTTCTCGCTGGTTACATCAATGTGTTATACAAATTGGATTTGTTATACAGCAGGACACAATACGACAGATTATTAAATGAATCGATCCTCATGGTGTGGACCTTTGAAGAGCGCAGCATCTTAGGCGCCGGTATACAAACCAAAAGGGCCGAATGCTCTTAGGTGTACGGACTCCTATTACAAATTGAAGGTGTATGGTATTGGGATGAATGGGCGTATCGATGGTTTTAGTCATTTTGTTGTAGAGATTGAAGCTCATACAACAAATAATGACCACAAGGTTGTGGCTGGTTACTATATTCAAAGCGTTACACACTTGGGTGGGTGTGTAGAGAGCATGCGTGTGGACCACGGCACTGAAAACGGGCATGTCACCACCATGTAGGTATTTTTAAAGGAGAAACCACATGACGCCTTTGCCAAAGACAACAGTTTTATTTATTGATGCAGAACAGGGAATCAACGCATTTAATCCTGGTGGGCGATTTTAAAGAAAGAACAAAGCGTGCAGTTCTGGATGAACATGTTCAAAACCTTCTAAAACAATGGCCACTTCTCTGGAGACATTTTGGATAAAAGCATAAAAGCATAATCCAATTCTGCTTCCTTGGCCTTGTTCCTTGTTCCTTGGCCAGCGATAACCCTGCATCTCGCCTTATTATCGCTGGAGATTTCAAACATGCGAATCTCAAGACTGTGCTTCCTAAACTCCATCAGCATGTGGACTTTGCAACGAGAGGAGCGAACACGCTGGATCTTGTTTACACAAACATCCCGGGCGCGTATCGTGCCGAGCCCCGCCCCCATCTCGGATCCTCAGACCACTGCTCTGTTATGTTAATTCTAGCATACAGACCGCTCGTCAGACGCTCTAAACCGGTTCTGAAACAGGTGAAAACCTGGCCAGAAGGAGCTACTTCTGCTCTTCAGGACTGTTTTGAGTGCACTGACTGGGACATGTTTAGAGAGGCTGCAACCAACGGCGATTCCATCAACTTGGATTAGTACACATCATCAGTGACCTGCTACATCAGCAAGTGCGTTGATGGTGTGACCATCTCCAAGACCATCACTCCACGCTCCAACCAGAAGCCGTGGATGACTGCAAATGTGCGTGTGCTGTTAAAACAAAGAGACTCTGCCTTCAGAACAGGGGACAAGGTGGCCTTAAAAACAGCAAGGGCAAAACTGTCTCGTGCCATCAGAGAGGCGAAGCACGCACACACAAAGAAAATCCACAACCACTTCCAGGACAGCGGAGACACTCAGCGCATGTGGCAGGGCATCCAGGCGATCACAAATTACAAGACCACATCACCTGCTTGTGACCGTGATGCCTCCCTCCCAGATGCGCTGAACGACTTCTATGCCCGGTTTGAGGTACAGAATAAAGTGGTGGCGAGGAATACCATCCCTCTTCCCACTGACCAGGTGCTCTGTCTAACCACAGCTGAAGTGAGGAAAACTCTGTGCAGAGTTAACCCACGGAAGTCTGCTGGACCAGACAACATTCCTGGCAGAGTGCTCAGGGAATGTGTAGAACAACTAGCAGATGTCTTCACTGACATCTTCAACATCTCCCTGAGCAGCAACGTTGTTCCCACGTGTCTCAAGACAACGACCATTGTTCCTGTGCCAAAGAAATCGACTGTCTCCTGCCTCAATGACTATCGTCCCGTCGCGCTCACTCCCATAGTGATGAAGTGCTTCTAGAGGCTCGTCATGAGTTCCACGGACGATGCTATCTCCACAACCCTCCATCTGGCCCTCACCCACCTGGATAACAAGGACTCATATGTACGAATGCTGTTCATTGACTTCAGCTCAGCATTCAACACAATCATTCCTCAGCACCTGATCGAGAAGTTGAACCTTCTGGGCCTGAACACCTCTCTCTGCAACTGGATCCTGGACTTCCTGACTGGGAGACCTCAGTCAGTCCGGATCGGGAAAAGCCGTTGTAGCACGTTGAGTTCTGGGTGAAGGGAGAGCTCGCTAACTCCAGTTGCAACAGAAATCATATAAGCACAGACAGGTTTCCAAAACTCGTGCTTTTTTATTTTTCTTGGCAACAGCGTTACGGGTTAGTCAAAGAAATTTAGAAATGAGCATTAGAAAATAGTAAGGACATATTCCTCGGTCTCCACACATGCAGTAATAGCGGAAAAATGCGGCGCCAGGTTATTCCCAAAATACCGCTATGCTCTTAAAGGAAGCACAACATATTTCACCCGTTACACCGTGTAACAGACACTGTCTTTCGTTAAAGTCTGTGTAAAGTATATTAGTTTCAGTGTAGACTTATAGACAGGTGTGGCTTATTTTTGTTTTAAATAAAAATCTTTGTCAAATTCAGTGGGTGCGGCTTATATATGGGTGCGCTTTATAGTCCGGAAATTACGGTAGATGCCGAGCTCACAAACTTCCCGTACCACCCAGAGACGTACCAGTGCCAGCTGGATCCCACTACATGTATGGAGTTTTGACATTGGACCTCCTGGAGTGTTTGAAGGCTCTGGCATTGAGAAGCTGGTGTTGGATCTGTGATGATTGCAAATGTTAAGCTATTTTATGAGTTGCTCAGTAGCTCTTTGCCACAGTCGCCACGGCTGCTCATCAGGGATAAATACACACCATTCACTTTAAGTGTTGATTTCTGTAAAGCTGCTTTGAGACAATGTCTGTTGTGAAAAGCGCAATAAAAATAAACTTGACTTGACTTGATATACTGATTATAATTTATCACTTTCTTTGGCTATACTGATTAATCAAAATTGATTAATAAAATATACTAAAAAAATAAAAAATAACAATAATAACTATAATAATAATGGATAAAACTAATTACAATAAAATATGAAAATATGCCAGAAATATAAGTCTATGGTATTTGCCACTGAATTTTTTTTTTTATCGAATAAAGAATAAATCTCAACAAAAAATAAATGTTCTGATAATTAATACAAATGTTCTGATACTTTAAATTATATTTTTTTGAAAATAAAATAAATGTAACAAGTAGTAGTAGTAATTTAAATTATTATTACTCATCTAAATAGTGTGTGTTCTCATTGTAAGCAGAACCCATTCCCGTTCCATTTTCCTCTCATAACTTCACCTTAACCTGTAACTGTTATGCGGGTGGTGCTCAGATGCACTACAGAACCGATAATACTACAGATGGATCTCTCTCCCCCCAAAAAAATACAAATATAAACTAGGAAAAACTAGTAGTCAGCCAGTTGCAGGAACATTTCCGCGGTCATGACAGCCGCTTCCAGTTCGGCGCCATCTTGCAGCCGTTGGCCCCGGAATGCTGGCAATCTAGTTTCTGTATAAATAGACGCCGGCTGCTTGCGCTTGCTGCCAGATTGTCTCGTTCGGCTCCCCACTTCATTTGAGACCTTCCAGCCTCCCTTTTCCCCTCGTGGAAAATATTAGTTTCGTTTTCGTTCTCCCGGTTTTTCAGACCTTTTGCCTGCCCTAGATTTTGGATTGGAATTTCCTCTATTGCTCTGTTCTACGATCTTGACCTCTGACTGTTTTCAGACTCGCAAGATCACTGACAAAATAATCTGGCCGTGCCTCTGATCATGTCCTGAAGTTCCTGACAGAAACAACTCATTTAAACAAATAAAACCTCCACAAAAAGCAGGGAAGTTTGCATGTTTTCACACATCTTTCTGGGTCTTATTAAATAAAACCATAGGTACATAAAGATAATTACTCTCCTTTTAATAAATTTAAACATCTATTCCTCTGCTTTTTCGGAAGAAATATGTGCTTTTCAAAGTCATATACACTGATGTGTGTTCCTCATGCAGTGTTTCCTATAGTGCATAGACCATTAACTATGATCTGCATTACTATACTGTGCTGTTCCCTCTGTCTCTCTCTTTTTTCACACTAAATGTTGGTGAATTAGGGGTGGGGTGGTGGGGGTTTTGGGCGGCAGCACTATCTGTACACAGATACTGCAAAACTGCGAATATAATGTTTGGTTAGAAACAAATTCTAATGGCTGTAAATAATTAGATTTTTTTTAATTATTTGATTATATTATACATTTATTACATTTATTTTAAGCTGATTCTGTCTATTTATTTATATGCATAAGTAACTTCTTCCGCCATCCTTAACCTGTTAGCCTTTGGCACAGATTTTGGGACTCACAGCTGAAAAAATGCCCTCCCTAACGTTAAATGTTAACAGTTCCTGATAAAAGTGAGCTACACACTATTTAAAAGTTCTAAGTTGATATTGCTCAAAATACAAGTTAGAGAAAGTTATAGTTGATGAAATACAGTGAAAAAACAATCCTGAATTTAACATTTTTTTCCTTCATATATAAATACATGAAATCAATCCTGGAGCATTCAAGAAAACTAATGGGTTAAAAGTCACATGTCTCATGAGTTTATATTTTAAATTGACTAAAGATATCATGAGAAATGAGATTCCTACAAACATTTACCTGAAACTATGTCTGGTTCGCCCCTCCCCGCCCCACCCAGCCCAAATTTTAGGGCTCACAGCTGAAATGCCCTAACTAAATTTAAATGTTAACAGTTCCTGATAAAAATGTGCTACATACACAGTTTAGATATCGTTGGAAAGACAGTTGCTATTTCAAAAAGATAAGTTAGAGATGATGAAGTGCCATGGATATACATTTCCTGCATTGAACATTTTTTTTATTTCATATAAAAATACATAAAATCAGTACTGGGGCAATCCAGAAAAGTAAAGCCACATGTCTCATGAGTTTATATTTCAAATTTTATAAAGATTTTCATGACAAATGAGATTCCTACAAACATTTATCTGAGACTATGTAGGTTCCCTGGTGGTCTAGTGGTTAGGAGGCGGCTCTCTCACCGCTGCGGTTTGGGTTCGATCCCCAGTCAGGAAACCAACCCCAGCCATTAGGGTTGCGCAAGCCTTAGTGCCGGTCCCAAGCCCAGATAAATGGGGAGGGTTGCGTTAGGAAGGGCATCCAGTGTAAAAAAAAAAAATAAAATGTGCCAAATCAAACATGTGAATGATCCACTGTGGCGACCCCTAATGGGAGAAGCCGAAAAAAAGTTTTATTTATCTGAGACTATGTCTGATCCTTTTCTCCCTTACCCTGTTCAAGAGCCACCTGCTAAACTCAGGTGATCATTCATACTCTATTCATACAGTCTGCATATTAATGACCTGCTGACCATTAAAGGCTTTTGTTCTACATGTTTGGATATTGATATTGAGTTAACATTCATATTGATGACCAGGTAGCAGACAAGCTATTTTTTTACAGTCATGATCATTCATATTGATGTCCGGCCATTCCAATCTCAACAAAAAAAACACACACACACACACACACACACACACACACACACACACACACACACACACACGCATAAACACACTTACTTTTCAAGCATTTATCTTATAAAAACAAACTGAAAATAAAATCTATACTATGGTATAAAACCGTAAAGGGAGATATATTGTAACTTACAGATGTAAAATAGCATCTCCATGCAGATGTTCAAGTCTGTGTTGTTACTCTGCCCATAAGAATATTTTCCTTGGGACATGAGATTTTAAGCTTGGACACCATTTTAGAGCATTTTGTCAATATCAATATAGTCAAACAAATTAAGACATAAAATTTGATGTTAATTGTCAAGGTGGTCCTCATTTTACTGGTGTGTACTCTGGTGAATGTACCCAAAAGTAACATAAGTGAGAACATACTTACACACACACATACTTATATACACACGTTCGTTTTCCTCAATGTATTTCTTTCAATATAGTAAAGCATTTTCACTCACGCACATGCACACACACACGCACACACACACACACACACACACACACACACACCCCTATACTGGTTTCTATGGTGAAGAAGGACTTTGATGCCCAAACCAGTAGGGTTGTGGTTTATAGGGACACACCTTTCCAAATGCCCTACTGTGATAAAAAAACTATTATATATATATATATATATATATATATATATATATATATATATATATATATATATATATATATATATTATTTATTTATTTATTTTTTTCCTACAGATGACAAATCTCACTTACATCTTTCAATACACACAACAGAAGGGGAAATATGACATGATTTTTTGGTGGAGTACCAGACCTTAAACACAATACACAACAGAACATACTCCAGCATTACAGGGACCAAAGTGTTTTAAAAGTACTTAAATAAAAACTGAAGACTAAAACTAGTAGATATCCACTGAAGATAGAAAGTCAAAGAGGTTTAAAACAGAGGAAAAGAAAAGAAGAAAGTGTAATTATTTTGGCAAAATACCTCTTTAAAGAACAGTTAAACATCCAGATTTCTACAGTGAAGTCTTAGTATATACTCGTACCATACAACAAGTTTTAGACCACAAGTTTTGGACTACAGAATAAAAATAACAAAATTAACAACCAAAGTAATAATCTTAATTAAATGGCATCAAATGAGACCCATGATGTAACATCACTTATATTGGCCTTTCCTTTTCAAGCGAACTCCTCGATTTCTTAAATTCTGCTGATTTGTGCATTGCACCCTGCCAAAACAGGCTCCTCAGCTGTCTTACACTGCTGCCACTCTTTCATTGCTGCCAGTTTTCCTTTGTTTTTGTGCCTTAAAATGTTTCGTTACAGCTGTAACTTCAGCCTGTGACCAGCACACTTTTTGTCCTTTCCGTGGGTTTTCAATTTCTGCCTCACTGTCATTCTCTGTAGAGAAGAATACATACTTTAGTAATCCACTAAAGTTCATTCCACCACCTCTGTGCCAGAACAGAGATCTGGAAAACAATTTGGCATAATTATGAATAAAAATAATAAAAATAAAATGTTCATAAAGATTAATGTGGTAGTTGACAGACCAACATAACTGGAGACACCTGTAGCTCCAGCAGGAGAATCATCCTCAGATTCACTTTCTTTGGAATCACCGGCATCAGAACTAGTGCAAGGTGAGGACACTTACTATTCTTTAGCCCTTTGTTTTTTGTTTCTGTGATTATTGTTATATGTAGCATCAGGTTCTGGAGGAACGTTGTTTCATTTTACTGTGTACTCTCTTTTTACCCATCCTGAGGCATCCCGAGGTTGCGCCAGCTCCAGTCCCGTCTCACCATATGAAGATTAAAGACCTTCAAAGAAGAAGATGCCGATTCTCGCAAACATTCCGAACCATTTAGAGATGTATTGTTTAATAGAATTGCTTAAACCGTGTGTGTGTGTGTTTGCATATTTATAGTCATATTGATTGCCACGCTCCTATCCATTTGAATGGCCGGCTACCAATATCAATGAGGTCGGTATGAATGGCCATGACAAAAACAATAACTTGTTTGACTACCTAACAATTGTCTGATTGGCCAGTCATTATTATTAAAGTCTAAATAAATGGCCACCTGAGATTAGCAGATGGCTCTCGAACGGGGAGGGAAAAAATGAACAGACATAGTCTCATTTTTGTAGGAATCTCATTTTTAATGACATCTTTATAGAATCTGAAATATAAACTTATGAGACATGTGGCTTTCAACCCAGTACTTTTCTGGTTTGCTTCAGGACTGATTTCATATATTTATATATGAAAAAAATTGTCTAATGCAGGAATTGTATATCCATGGCACTTCTTCATCTATAATTTAACTTTTTATGCAATATCAACTTCAAATGATTGACAGTAAAGCTCAAAGTGTCTTATTTTAAAGATATCTAAATTGTGTATATATGCCATGTTTGTTAGGAACTGTTAACATTTAAATTTAGATTATTTAGGTCATTTTTAGATTTGAGTCCCAAAAGCAGGGGTAAAGGCTAACAGGTTAAGCAAATAGGCAGCATTTAATATATCATGATTACTCACAAGTTTAGTATATACACTGAATATGTGCAGGTGTGTTTTTTTATATGAAGAGGACCTCACACTTGTTTCACATAATCCTTTAATATCTGTGTAACCTTAGTAAGGCCTATACAATGTTGAAGATCTATCCTAAACTTCTCCGACTGCTTGGTCATACGATCTAATGACCAAGCAGTGCACCAAGTTACTGCATTGAAATAATAATAGAAGATATATCTGTTATTTATCTTCTAAATTATTATGTGTTTTAAATGTAATGTAATGTAAACATAATATATTCAAAATATTTAAATGAAATTGAATTACAGAACATGTGCAATAAAAGTTTCTGTTTTGCTGGTAATAAAAAGGGATTCATGATTATTCTGTGGAAGTTCTCAGATGCAACATTTTCATAAACAACTAGAAAGAGTCCTGACATTGCACACCATCTGGTTCTCATTACATGAGAAAGGGAAGACCTCAGTTTCAGCTTTCAGCTCTCACTACTGTTTATCATGATCTTTTATTGTAAGAGTTTGTCCTCATAATCTTTTGTATGAGACATAGATCAGATCAGGAACCCTGCTGTTTATACCTGTAAAAAAGGAGCAAGTAGCAGAATATTCACATTTGTTCATATTCTCATCAGAATCAATCATCAAATTCCTTAAAGTTTGTGTGTGTGTCAGTAACTCACTGTAGTGTCTCCAGTTTACAGTGTGGATCCTTCAGTAGATCAGAGAGCAGCTTCACTCCTGATCCTCCTGGTTTATTGTGTTTCAGATTTAGTTCTCTCAGGTGTGATGAGGTGTTTGACCTCAGAGCTGAAACCAGAGCAGCACAACCTTCATCTGTAATACTGCAGCGTTCCAACCTGTTGAGAGATCAACAAGTATAGATCACCACACACAATCTGGGAGAGAAATGATATCAGAAAATCAATCAATCAATCAATCAATCAATCAATCATCTATCTATCTATCTATCTATCTATCTATCTATCTATCTATCTATCTATCTATCTATCTACTGTATCTCACAAAAGTGAGCACGCCCCTCACATTCCGTATGGATGGATCTTCTTGACAGACAACACTATAGAAATTAAACTTGCATATACTTTAGAGTAGTTAGTGTGCAACTTGTATAGCAGTACAGATTTACTGTCATCAGTATTGACACCTTGGTGGTGGGTTTGGGGTCATTATTATGTTGGAAAACTGCCATTCAGCCCAGTTTCAGCCTCAGGCCATGACCAGGTTGTGTTCAGCAAATTGTTGGGTTGGGTTAGGGTTAGCTAGCTTCCTTCTGGGAGAACGGCCTGCAAACCGACATTGTGCGGCACTTACAAGCAGACATTCCGTTTTTGCAACTTCTAAAGCATTGTTGGCAGCACTCGTGTCTGTTTTTGAAGCAGCTTCTGCATGTGATGCACAGCATTGCATCAGCATTGTTAGACCCTTGCAAGGTCTGTTTATGACTTGGACCCATCTTGAAGAATTTGACCCTATGACCCCTGCACTGTAACTCAGTTTAAGGGTGTTACAGATCTTATAGCTTCAGCCATCTTCATGTACAGCAAAATTCTAATTTTCAAATCCTCTAAGAGTTTTTTGCCATGAGGTGGCATGTTGAACATCCCTAGTATAAGAAAATTTTACTCAAAGCACCAAATTTGAACTGCTTTAATACAAGATACACAAATTTGTATGGTTCTGTTAAGCAGATAAAAACATGAACATGATGAATAGGATATGCGGCTTTGCATGTTTACACTACATGCAGCTGTTACTCACTTTAGTTAACAGTTATTTAGCAAATAATGGCTGTATGATGAGTTATTTTCAGAGAACAGTAAATCTGTACTGCTAAAGAAGCTGCACATTGACTAAAATGTATACAAACCTAATTTCTATAGCATTGTCCCTTGAAAAGATATGATGAAATGGTTGCTCAAATGTAAAGGGTGTTGTCAGTTTTGTAAATTTTATCTGTCTGTCTGTCTGTCTGCTGGCTGTACATGTATTTGAATCCTTCAGTATATCATTTATTACCCATTCCAACAGTAGTATCAGGTAAAATGTCTCACTGGAAATAAAAAATAATAATTAACACATTGTGAAAGTTATGATCTGACCTTAGTATCTCCAGTGTACAGTGTGGATTCTCCAGTCCAGCAGAGAGCAGCTTCACTCCTGAATCCTGCAGGTTATTCCCACTCAGGTCCAGTTCTCTCAGACTGGAGGAGTTTGGGCTGAGAACTGAGGACAGATTTCTACAGCTTTCCTCTGTGAGATTACACTCACACAACCTGGGAGAGAAATGATGATAAATCAGAACACTGAGATCACACACACACACACACACACACACACACACACACACACACACACACACACACACACACACACACAGACAAATTCACGATGCAAACAGGAGATATGTTAAAATAGCTTTTAATAGCAGTGGGTGCAAAGTGATTACTCAAGTAGCACAGTGAGCAATGGAATGGAATATCCAACAGTAAAAACAGGGCAGGCAGAATCAGAATCCAAAAGGCAAATCTAATAATCCTGGGGAAGGCAAAGTAGGGGAATCAAGGACTAGGCTGAATGGCCACCATGGAAATGAGCAAGAGCCTGATGAAGGGTTACTAATTGGGCATAACTTTGGGTGGACCTGAGGAGCATGGCACGTGCCATCCTCTATATGCAATGGCAATGTTTCACCAGTGCAAGGCCTCTGGCTCGTGGGTAAAGAAGAGGTGGTTGGTACTCCAAGGCGGGCTGAAAAAGGGCCTGAACCTGTGGCTGTGGACGGAAAGGAGTTGTGTGTGTACTCCTCCCAGATTGGTTTGGAGGACCAGGACATTGGGTCTTTTAAACACAGGATGCAAAGTCCTGTCTTCAATTCCTGGATGAGTCACTCGACCTGCCCGTTGGTCTGCGGGTTAAAGCCAGGCTGATGTTGATGTCTAAGAAATATCAGAATTCTCTCCTGAATATAGTTGCTAACTAAGGGTCAGATACAATGTTGCAGGGGAAACCATGAGAGTGAAACACTTGCTGGAGCATCAAAAGGGTCATCTTCTTGGATGGTAACGGGAAGGGGTGAAATAGGCCACCTTTGAGAAGCGGTCAATCACCAATAGAATGGTGGTAGAAGGTCTTTTATAGAATAGCCTTTATTTGTCACATATACATTAGAGCACAGTGAAATTTAATCTTTGCATATCCCAGCTTGGCTCAGCCATCATATGGCACCCCTGGAGCACAGAGGGTTAAGGGCCCAAGAGTGTCAGCTTGTCTGCCCCCTTGTCATCAAGCGAGTGCTGCTGGGAAAGGTTTTTAGCCTTCCTGTTCTAGAACCCCAGGTCATGTGACAAGATGTAAGAGTCCCAAATGTGCTTGTAAAAAAGGCTACAGGTTGGTTTCACTTTACCAGCTCGATTGAAATCCTTGCGCTTTGACATTGAGGCAAATGCATACATAGAGCACCTGGCGTAAGCAAATCAGTGTCTAGAACCTCACAGAGACTATCATTGAAGATATCGGAATGTGGAGAAGGATGTTAAAGTTGCCACGGGTGTTGTGCGTGAAAGCATAACTAATTTGCATTTCTTAATTGCATGCTAAATGGGAACTTGTTTGCTTGTAAAGGAGTGATTATGCCCACGATGTAACAATATACATATACATTATATATACACATGTATGTGTGCATTCCCATTAGATAACTTTTTCTGGCAATAAATATAATTTTATATACATATATATATATATATATAATGTGTGTAGCTTCTTAGCATTAGCACATACGCTAAAGTGTTACGTCATCCACTTTTTTTTGAAGTAAGTTCAATGTAATTATTTCTTTATTGTGGGTTAAATGTTATTCAAGACCTGTAAGGTGCATGCGCATTTGTAAGCCAGTAGCGCTTTCATGCTTTGCACATTACAAATGCGCACTGCAAATTATGAGTTTAGAGGCTGCTTTATTTATTTTTAAAAGCTATTTCATAATATGTATAATTTGAAAAACAGCTACTAATTTCTTAATATCTTTCATGTTTACTTTGATGGTTATGCTGCTTTATTTTCAATATTCTGATTGTTATAGTTTATGATAATTATTATGTATTCTCATAGCTGTTTCAATATTTCCAATTTATAGAAAACCACAACCATAATCTTACCCAGATGCATCCATTTGTACCATCTGATAATTAGTCTGCATAAAACTTCATGGTAATCAAGTGGTGACAATAAATGGGTTATTTCCTGAAAGCAAGTGCGTATTCGTTCTGTCTCTAATCGGGCAGCCTTTAGTGGGTCAGCACCCTGAGTCAGCAAACTATTCCATATGGTGAAGAGCTACTAAAGCCAACTATTGTTACAGGGTCTGACGTAGATTGAGCCACTTAGCCGCCCACAGATTATGATGATCAGTCCATATGATGAAGGATACTTCAACCCACCCCTTCTAACCAGTGACTTTTCTAGGGTGAGGTTGTCCAAGGGTGAACATAAACAAGTCTTTAATTTTCAAAAATGCATGATCAGTCTCAAACCTCTAAAAAAATTTATGGTGGGTGAAAGTCAACTTGTGGAGGGGGCAGCAGATGAACTGTAGCCTTGCTTAATCCATGCTGGGTCCCTCTGTTTTTATACTGGGTGAGAGTTTGAAACCTTGGAAGGACGTGTTAGACAGACGAAATTCACACTTCTTAGCATTCACATCCAAATGGTTTTGTAGCAGGCTGTAGAGCACAAAATGCATGTGATAGGTGTGTTCCTACAGGGAGAGTTAGAAGATCAAGATATCAGCTAGGTACAAAAAAATTATGTGGTTGAGCATGTCTGGTAGGACCTAATTTACGAGTGCCTGGAAAACGGTTGGAGTATTGGTTAGGCTTAATAACATGATCAGGTACTCAAACCGATCCAAGGGGGTGTTAAATGCAATCTTCCATTCCTCAACTTTTGGGACACAAGGTGGTATGGGTTGCACACTTCTAGCTTGGAGAACACAGTAGCCCCCTGGAGAAGTTTAAAGGCAGAGGACATGAGGGGTTAGGGATACCTGTTCTTGATGGTGATAGCGTTGAGTCCTCTGTAGTCAGTGGTGGAGGAAACCTAACCCTTTTCAACAAAAAATAATCTTACCCCTGTGGAAGAGGAGGAATGGCAAGTAAAGCCAGCATTAAAGGACTCCTGGATGTAGATAGTGGCTCTCCATATGCATAGAGAAAACCTCTCGTTGTGGCCCTCTTGAATTCTATTATTCTGTTATTGTTTGGTTGATGTCACAAAAGTGGCTACATGAGTAGCACAGATAGCAAAGTCAAAGCTAGGTATACACAGAACTAAACATCCAACAGGGAAAACACAAGGCAGGCAGAATCAGAACTCAAGTTCAATAATCTGAATACAGTGAAACATCAGCAGGTTGTAATGTCACACAGAGCAGCACAAAGTAAATGTAAGGCAAGGCAAGGCAAGGAAATCTCAACATCTTCAGTTCTGCTACCTCCAGCTTCACCTCCTGTCTTTTACTCAAGAAAAAAGTTGAATATTTTGTTGATTTCTTGTTATATGACAGACGTGTCGCTCTACATTTTACTGTTATTAGGTTCATACTATAAAAATGTAAATTGCATAAACACAGTGTGTAAGTGATGATCTGACCTCAGTATCTCCAGTGTACAGTGTGGATTATCCAGTCCGGCAGAGAGCAGCTTCACTCCTGAATCCTGAAGGTCATTCCTACTCAGGTCCAGTTCTCTCAGACTGGAGGAGTTTAAACTGAGAACTGAGGACAAAATTGTACAGCTTTCCTCTGTGAGATCACACCAACACAGCCTGGGAGAGAAATGATGATAAATCAGAACACTGATAAACTCTTACTGCTTGGGGTCCAGGAATGTAAGGCATAATGCACCCTGATAGGAGCATTATGCTTTCCATTTCTGGACCCCAAGCAGTAAGAGAGGGAGACATTAAACTAGCCTAAGTATAGGCCCCAGCAGCCTTCTAAGGATTAAGGCATTTGGCTGTAGGCAGATATTCTAGGTTCAGGTGGTCCAAAACAAAAAGGAAATCTCGTCACTCTCCTACCCAGGGGTCACCATCATGGTGCCCACGGGCACCAGGTCGCCGGTGGGCCTTTTCTAAAAATAGCTGTTTCCTACCTTGTTAAATCATTGCTGATAATTATTGTGAGAAATCATTAACATGATCAGTGTCTTCACATAGATCAGGGGTGTCAAACTCAGGCACACGGGCCAAATCCAGACCGACATACAATTATATCCGGCCCGCGAGATTATTTTATATAGATCTATTATTATTGTTATTAATAGCCCGGCGACCTGAAGCGCTGATAACCCAAACTACAGATCCCATAATGCAGCGCTTCAGCTGCCTTACCGAACACTAGGCTACCTGGGAATATTCCAGCGTCAATCAAGTCGAGCTTCTGTTGATGTATTTATGTATTGTACAGTTATTGTGAAGCCCCTCACAATGGCAAAGAGAAAAGTTCATTCTGAAAACAGAGCCTTTCAAAACCGATGGGATTCTGAGTATATGTTTACTGACACTGGCGGTAAACACGTGTGTCTTATTGTTGGAGCGAATGCGGCTGTAATTAAGGAATTGAATCTAAGATGGAACTACGAGAAAAAACATAAGCAGAAGCTGAAAAACCTGAATGCAGAGCAGAATAAACAGAAAGTAGAAGAGTTAAAGAAGAATCTGACATTTCAGCAGACTTTTTTCACCAGAGCAAAATCACAAAGTGAAGCTGGTGTGAAAGAGGAGAAATCAGACTCACATCAGCCGGTTATTTACCGAGGAAAAGTTTCTGAAGAGCTGCATGATGGTGTGCAATGTCTAGAGTTTGACAGGAGATATTTTTATAGAGAGCAAAATATTTTGTTTTTTAAAGTTTAAGATTTGTATTTTTATAAAATGGCATAAGAGCAAAGAAATTTTATTGTTTTGATTTGTTGTTATTTTAACGTTTACTTAAAAGCACAATTTGTATTTATTTGTTCAGGGTTTTTTCGCAGCATGTTCATATTCCTAACTTGTATAATTTTGACAGGATATATTTTTATGGAAAGCAAAATATTTAAAGTTATTTAAAGTTTAAGTTTATTTATTCTGAAATAATATTCCTGTCTGCTTTTATTCATATTTATGTTAAAAAAAAATTTTTTTAGTATGTTCAATAAATGTTTATCCTGTTCAGCCCGCGACCTAAAGTGTGCTTTTGAAGTTTTGGCCCCTGTTCAATTGAGTTTGACCCCTGACATAGATGAATATTATTAATTATTAATAATAACATAATTAAAGGTAAATTGATTAAATTTGTTATTTCAGAAGTGTAGATCAAACTGGTAGCCCTTCACATTAGTCGGTACCCAAGAAGTAGCACTCGGTGTAAAAAAGGTTGGTTACCCCTGCTCTAACCAGTGGCACCATTCCTCGGGGACCAGATTCAAGGCCGGAAACTCCTGCTCTTTGATTGGTTAATCCGGTTCAGCTGGGCTAAGGCAACCCGAAAAAAAGGCACATGGATACAACCAGTTGCCATTGGCACCTCACTGGGACAGATGGATTGATGTGATGGATTTGCTCTTCTACGGACTTGGAGAACACCAGTATATCGTTGAGGTATACAAGTATACTGAGGTATACTGTATAAGATAAATTGGTTCAACATATCCCACAGCATGTCGTACACCAGAGCCTGTAATAGGGCAGGCACATTCAGTGAAGCCAAACGGCATTACCAGGTACTCATAATGACAGTGTGTTGCATGCTGCCTTCCATTTATCCCACTCTCAAATGCGAACTATATGGTAGGTGTACACGATTTTAGACTGTGGCTCCATGGAGCAGCTCAAATTTCGTATCTATCAGGGCTAGCGGATAGTGGTTTTGGATATACCCTACGTCCATCCTCTGCACATGTCCAAACCATCTCTCTCAGTTGTTCCCCAAAACATGTTTCATGCACTGTCCCTCTAATAAACTCATTTCTAATCCTGTACATCCTCCTTTCACATACATGTACTCTGTCTTACTCCTACTGACTGTCATTCCCCTTCTCTCCAGCGTGTACCTCCACCTCTCCAGGATCTTCTCAACCTGCTTCCTACTCTCACCACAATTCACAATATCACCACAAACACCATAGTCTACGGAGACTCGTGTCTGACCTTGTCCGTCAACCTGTCCATCACCACTGCAAACAGGAAAGGGTTTAGAGCTGATCCTTGTTGAAATCCAACCTCCACCTTAAACCAGTCTGTCACACTGTCCTCATACATGTCCTGCACCACCCTTACATACTTCTCTGACACACCTGACTTCTTCATACAATACCACAACTCCTCTCTTCACCCTGTTGTTCGCTTTCTCTAAATCCACAAACACACAATGTAACTCCTTCTGACCTTCTCTATACTTCTCCATCAACATTCTCAAAGCAGATAATGCACCTGTGGTGCTCTTCCTCGGCATGAAACCATACTGTTTCTCACAAATGGTCACCTCTTCTCTCAGCCTGGCTTCCACTACCCTTTACCATAACTTCATTGTGTGACTGATACTGTATTTCCCTGTAGTTACTGCAGGTCTGCACATCTCCCTTATTCTTAACAATTGGTACCAGCACACTCCTTCTCCATTCCTCAGGTATCCTCTCACTTTCCAAATTTTTGTGGAAAAATTGGGGCAACCAACTAATCTAATGCTACTGCAACTGTTGGATTAGTTTTCAGAGCTCCTAGTTTAAGGACTATAAATTAGAGTTCAGCTCCTGAGTCCCTGCAGGGTCCAAAGTTAGCCAGATTGTTGTCATTGAGTCAACAGTTAGGACCCAATTACAGGACGTAAGCAGAGACAAAATAAGAGCAGTCTTTATCCCGTTAGCCTTCGTCAACTCTTTTGGGACTCACAGCTGAAAATTCCGTACCTACATTTAAATATTAACAGTTCCTGAATAAAAGTGGGCTACATACACAATTTAAATATATTTAAAAAGAAGACACTTTGAGCTTTACTGTGAATCATTCAAAGTTGATCTTGCTCAAAAAGTAAATAAGTTATAGATGATGAAGTACCTTGAATATACATTTCCTGCATTTAACATTTTTTTAATTTCATATATAAATAAATGAAATCAGTCCCAGAGCAATCTAAAAAAGTAATGGGCCACATGTTTCATGAATCCACCTGCCACGCCCCCTTTGGCGGCTGTCATGCCTCCCCTTTCTCTAAAGCGCCCGGTTTCTAACACACACACCTGGGACTCATCAATCACTCATCCCCGGCTCCTACATAAACCCCTCACTATCACTCACTTATCGTCCGTTATTGTTCGTAAGTGTATGCGTATTCCTTTACGTTCCTTCTGGCCAGGACTCCACACTCTCTCCACTGCCTCGCTTTTCTCCCAAAGCGCACCCGGATTACCCCTTTTCCTCCCGTGCGTTCGCTCCTGGACTATGTGCACCTCGCCCTTCCGGGGTGTACCACGGATATCTCTCTCTCTGGGTTTCTATAGACTGCCATGTGTGTGTGTGTGTGTGTGTGTGTGTGTGTGTGTGTGTGTGTGTGTGTGTGTGTTTTAGTGTATAACTCTCCATTTCATAAAACATACAGCGACTTCTACTCCGGCTTTCACCTCCGTTCGTCGCTGCATGACAACATGTCCCATGAGTATATATATTTTAAATATTATGAAGATGTCATGACAAATGAGATTCCTACAAACATTTATCTGAAACTATGTGTGGTCTTTTTCTCCCTACCACTGTTTGACTCAGGTGGCCATTCATACTCTGTACATGTACCTTGCACAATGACAATAAAGTTGAATCTAATCTAATCTAATCTAATCTAATCTAATACTCTATTTATACACAGTCTCTATTTGCATTAATGGCTGACTGTTAATGCTATTGTTATACATGTTTGGATGTTGATATTGATTTGGCATTTATATTAATGACCAATTAGCCAGACAAGCTATTATTTTACAGTCATGACCAAAGACAGAGATGGCACCAGACTGGAAGCAAAAGTGGATTCTGCTAATTTAACTGTTAATGTTTATACTGTAAGAACAATCGCAAACACATTGTGTAAGTGATAATCTGACCTCAGTATCTCCAGTGTACATTGTGGATTCTCCAGTCCATCAGAGAGCAGCTTCACTCCTGAATCCTGCAGGTTATTGTAACTCAGGTCCAGTTTTCTCAGACTGGAGCAGTTTGAGCTTAAACTGATGACAGAACTTTACAGCTTTCTTTTTGAGAAAACAACCACAGATCCTGGGAGGGTATGACGATATATCACAATATTGACCTCTCAAACATACACACATACACACAAAGCTTTACTGGCCATGTGTGTGTATGAAAACAAAAAGAATAGTCTCTAGGTTACATATGTAACCCTAGTGCCCTGAGAAACCAAAAAGCTGCATCGCAACACTTTGGGAATGCGGCCACGTTGTCCATGCTTTAAAATAATTTATGCAATCAGTCAAAATTAGAGGCAAGCCATCACCAGCTGGGTGACATCACGACCAGGAAGTATAAAACGCACATGGAATGAAGCCGATGCCAGCTTCTGTAAAGGAGAAGGAAGTGCCTGAGGGACATCGGCAGTGTGACATAGACATGCAGTATACTGTTCTTTCAGAGAACTAGGGTTACATATGTAACCTTGAGCTGTGTTGCGATGCGATGGAAACAAGAGTCCAATACCGCCAAAGTGACCAGTCCAGGGATCGTGGAAACCAGAGGACTCATAGGAAGATGTTATAGCATTAAAAATCCATCTGCTGATTGCCTGCTTGTGAGCAGGGAGACCGCTTTTCTCGGAGGGGCGACTTCCTCTGAAGTCTTGTCCTGTGGACATAGCAGTCCAGTGCTCGGACCAGGCACAGCCGGACCAACTTCTCCTGGTCTGGGGTCTGAAATGGAGGAGAATTGAATGCCTAGAGCCACCAGGCCATGGGACGACTGAGGGCACCTCAGTAACCTGCTCTAGGGTGCAGGAAGGCACTGGCCATGCCTGGAGTGAACTTCAGAAAGGAGGGAGCCACAGAGAGGGCCTGTAGATCACCTACTCTCATCAGAAAGCAGATAGCCAACAAGAACGCAGTCTAAAAGGTGCCCCCATAAAGCCTTAGCCAAAGGCTCGCACACAACGAAAAAAATGTGCAAGGAGCAGGTCTCTGCCCAATGAATGCCCTACCACGAGGGCGTGATATTTTAAAATGGCGGACGCGTAGACTTCAAGGGTTGAAGGAGCCAACCCTTTCCCGAACTGTTCCTGCAGGAACTTCAGCACTGAACCAACCGGGCAGTGAACTGGGTCAAATTGGTACTGAATGCACCACACAATAAACACACGCCATCTCGCGGCATACAAACTTTTTGTAAAAGGAGCACTGGGCTGACCCTTGATGCTGTGCCCCCTCAGGGCCCACAGACTCCATGGCTCTGGTTGGGGTTGAAATATTGTGCCCCCTGATTGAGAGAGGATATCCCTCAGAGGAATCTGCCAAGTCGAACTCTCTCCAGAACCCCAGCTCCTTCATGTGAGTGAGAACAACATCTCGATTCTGGACCACTAACTGCTCTGCTTGAGCTAATATTGACCAGTCATTGATATAATTGAGGATCTGGATGTCCTGAAGTCTCAAGAGCAAACAACCTGTCTCTGAACGTGGACAAAACGAAAGAGATGGTTGTGGACTTCAGGAGAGCACAGAGCGACCAATCTCCACTGATTATCGATGGATCCTCTGTGGAGATTGTCAAGAGCACCAAATTCCTTGGTGTTCATCCGGCAGACAACCTCACCTGGTCACTTAACACCAGCTCCATCACCAAGAAAGCCCAGCAGCGTCTCTACTTCCTGAGAAGGCTGAGGAAAGCCCACCTCCCTCCCCCCATCCTGTTCATATTCTACAGAGGGACTATTGAGAGCATCTTGAGCAGCTGCATCACTGCATGGTTTGGGAATTGCACCGTCTCGGATTGCAAGACCCTACAGAGGATAGTGAGGACAGCTGAGAAGATCATCGGAGTCTCTCTCCCCTCTGTCATATAATAATAATAATAATAATAATAATAAGTTTAATTTATATAGTGCCTTTCCCAAGCTCAAGGACGCTTTACAGAGTACAATATTTCAAGGCAAATGAAATATAATGAACATACATGAACATAAACATATTCGTCGGACATTTGCCCAGGACGAAGGATCACATGCAGCTGCATGAGTTAATAACAGAGACAACACAGACACAAAAACATACAGAACAAGAGAAAGAACACTACATAATACATGAAACATACACCACATTTCAGGAAAATGAAGGACTCCTAACACATATGCATTGACTGATAGTGGAGGTTGAAAAGGTGGGTCTTAAGCCTTGATTTAAATTCAGTCAAAGTGGTGATGGTTCTGAGTGCAATTGGTAGGGAGTTCCATAGTATTGGAGCAATGACAGAAAAGGATCTGCCACCCGCAGAGGATAGACGGTATCTAGGAACCCATAGAAGTTCAGAATTTGAAGACCGGAGTGATCGTGAAGGAACATAGGATGAGAGAAGATCAGAAAGATAGGGGGGAGAAAGAGCATTTAGTGCCTTATAAGTGAGCAGTATGATTTTATATTTTATGCGAGATGAGACTGGAAGCCAGTGAAGATCAAATAATATAGGGGTAATGTGGGCAGATTTTTTGTTGGAGGTTAACATTCTGGCAGCCGAGTTTTGTATGTACTGTAAACGTGAGATTGAGTGGGCTGATAAACCATAGAAGAGTGAATTGCAGTAGTCGAGACGGGACGTAATCAGAGCATGCACTAATATTTCTGCATCATTTCTGCAGATAAAAGGTCGAAGTTTGACAATGCGTTGCAGGTGAAAAAAAGACGTTTTAGAGAGGCTGTGAATATGGGCATCAAAGGATAGTGAGGGGTCGAGTATAATACCTAAATTTCTAACAGTAGCTGAGGGGAAAATCGTAGTAGCATCCAGATCAAGACTAAAGTCCACAGAGTTGTTTTTTATTAGAGATGGGGGACCAGTTATCAGAATGTCGGTTTTACCCAGATTCAAGCTAAGAAAATTTGAGTGTAGCCATTGTTTTAACTCGCTAACACAAGAGGAGAGTGAGGATTTTACATTAACAGAATCTGGTTGACAAGCAGTATATAACTGAATATCATCAGCATAACAATGATAACTAAAACCATGTCTACGAATGATGTTGCCAAGTGGCTGAATGTACAGAATGAATAGTAGTGGGCCAAGAACAGAGCCCTGTGGGACACCCTGTTTAAGTAAGACAGTAGGAGATTTGGAGTTATGTATGGAGATGTGACATTGCCTGCCTGTGAGATAGGAGGAAAACCAGGATAGTGCAGAGCCTGATATGCCAAATTCCGCTAAGCGGAAAAGTAAGATCTTATGACAGACAGTATCAAAGGCAGAGCTGAGGTCTAATACCAGAAGTATAGTGAGACTACCTGAGTCTCCAATGAGTAAAAGATCATTAACAACCTTTACTAGCGCAGTCTCCGTGCTATGCTGTTGGCGGAAGCCAGATTGAAAAATATCTAAGAGGTTGTTACCAGCTAGGAATGACTGCAGCTGTGAGGCCACAGCCTTTTCCATGATCTTTGATACAAATGGCAGGTTGGAAATAGGGCGGTAGTTGGATAAGTCTGCCGGGTCCAGATTAGTCTTTTTGAGTATGGGAGGAACAGCAGCAGTCTTAAGTGATACAGGTACAGTAGAGGAGATAAATGACATATTAATGAGGTGGGAGATGGGGGCAGAAATTGCCAATGTACAGTCTTTTAGCAGGAAAGTAGGTGCAGGATCAAGAATGCATGATGAGGAGTTAGATTTTTGTATTAACTCAGTGATTAATGAGGAATTGGTTAGGGCTAGCGTTGTCAGACAATTATTCGATTGAGATTTCATATGCACATCGGTAGTTGGTTCTTCCCCAAATGTCGCATACAGAGTATCTAGCTTACCCTGGAAATGGTTCAAGAAAGAGCAACACATAACCATTGATTCAGAGTCACTAAGGGTGTGCTTTGGTGCTTGAGTCAGTTTATTAATTGTGCTAAATAATATTTTGGGCCTATTGCTTGCTTTGTTAATGATGCTGGAGATATGGGAAGAGCGGGCTGTATTTAAGGCCAGTTTGTATTGCTGAAGGCATTCAGCGTATATAAGAAAATGGCCAGTTGAACCAGTTTTCCTGAACAGACGTTCATGTTGTCTACATTTTACCTTCAAACCTCGAAGTTCTGCATTGAACCACGGGGAGGAATGGGACATAGGAACAGACCTAATCTTAGTTGGGGCAAACTTATCCAGCAATTTTTCAACAGTACAGCAATACTTGTCATAAATCATAGATGGGCAGTTTAAATTTAGCACATCAGAAAGAGCAGAGGAGGCAACAGAATCACAAAAGGAGCTAGTGTCAACAGTGTTTAAATGACGATAACGTATGGTTATGGACATTTACACTACACGCTGCATCCGCAAAGCACACAGCATTGTGGACGATCACACACACCCGTCACACACACTTTTTACACTTCTACCATCAGGAAAACGGTTCCGAAGCATTCGGGCCGCAACAACAAGACTGTGCAACAGTATCTTTCCACAAGCCATCAGGCTTCTCAATACACAGAACTGAAACAGAACTCGCACACACTCATTTACTCACACACACACTTACTCAAATGTGTGTTACTGAACTGTACAACCTGGACTAAACACAATCATCACTGATCTCGATCCACTCCACCACCATTTATCTATTTATTATTATTTATACTCGCACCTTGTACTACAGTAGAATGTTTACATGCTGTTTTTGCACCTCCTTGCTGCTGTTTTTTGCACTAGTCAGGTTTATTTCTATTGCGCTTTTCACAACAGACATTGTCTCAAAGCAGCTTTACACAAATCAACAGTTAAGGTGAATGGTGTGAATTTGTCCCTGATGAGCAAGCCGTGGCGACTGTGGCAAGGAAAAACTCCCTTAGATGTTATGAGGAAGAAACCTTGAGAGGAACCAGACTCAAAAGGGAAACCCATCCTCATTTTGGGTGACATCAAGAGTTTGATCATAAATCTTTCAACAATACAGAACACTGGAGAGTGAGAGCTAACATGAGCACACGCACTACATTGTTCTGTTCTGTTTGTATTCTCTCCTGGGTATAGTTTTTACATTTCTCCTTACACAGTACTGTATAATCAAGTATACAGCAGGTTTACTAGTCGGCACTATACTTGGTCTTTTGTCTTTTGTCTTGTCTTGTGTTGTCTGTCTGCACTGTTTGTCTGCACTGTTTGACCCAGGTTGCACTCGATGCACTTTATGTTTGTGTTGTAGCTCTATGCTGTTGTTGTTTTGTTGTTTAGTGTAGCACCAGGGTTCCGGAGGAACGTTGTTTCGTTTTTACTGTGTACTGTGTACCACTGTGTATAGCAAAAATGACAATAAAAGCCTCTTGACTTGACTTGACTTCAGGTAACTCTCTGTCTCACACACACACACACACACACACACACACACACACACTGCGCATGGCCAAGGCGGAGCTGTTGGTGTCATGTGCTATCTGTTTATGCATTCACTCTCCTGGTCTTATGCCAAGTTTTGCCTGCCTGCTGAGAACTTCCTGCCCTGAACAGCATGAGAACCGTGAACACTCGACCCAGCCCGCTGCTTCCTGCTGCACCGGAACACACTGACATTTGTGTTTTTTCTTTACCCAACTCTGGATAAAATACACATCCAAGGAAGCACTGAAGAGTTTAAATTAATGTGCTTTGAAAGAAGAGCATCTGCTTTTTATATGAAAGCCACTGAAACCGTGGAAGCTTTAAGCATTTAGTTTTGAAAGCGTATCTTCTATCAGCTGCTCCATCAGGCACTGCTCTGTGACTTTCTCCTGCAAATTCTCCTCTAAATGTTATAAAACACCTTATAATGCACCCCCTTGTATTTCACCAGAGACTTTAGGGTCAGAGGTGTTACCTGTATTACCTTCTGTTATGTTTTAGATGAACAGGATGAGATGGATTACGGCTCCAGGGTCATGTTGTATAACTTACTTCAAGTAAAATAATGTTTGTACTGTAATGTACATTCTTGCAGAAGGAACTGGATGAAGTGGTGCAGACATGGAAACCCCACAAGATCCGACCCAGACCAGGCCAAGATGTGCACGGAGGTGGTCCAGTCCTCATGTATACAGTCCCACAGTTGTATGATGCACAGGACAAGCTCAAAACAGTGGACCTTGAGGAGGTGGCTGTGTGAAAGGAAGAGTGCACACTGAAGCATCAGCTCTCTTGTGATGAGAGTTTTGGATCTCTGAGTGTTACTAATGCAGGAGAACGGATGGAATAATGTGACTGATGCTTTTGAAGCTGCAGAGCTGTACACCTCACTAAGAACAGCGTGAAAATATCTAAAGATGTGCTGTAGTTGTACTCGTTTATCAGTTGCTCTGCTGCAGACTCATTATTAAGATAAGATAAGAGATAAGATAAGATAAACCTTTATTCGTCCCACAGTGGGGAAATTTCTTTGTTACAGCAGCATAAAAAAAATAAAATAATAAATGCAAATATATAAAAGAATAGACGAATAAGACATACTAAAATGTACAAGTATATACACAACACAATATATAAACAATTCAGTCAGTCAGATTCAGTCAGAAACAATAAAGAAGCCTAACAATGTTTCTCCACTTATTACTGAATTCTGATTGTACAGCAGAGACATTATTCAAATCATTATTCAAAAACTGGTCATGTGTGACATGGAGGGTGGCTGTAGTGGAAGTTGTTCACTGGACACATGAGATATGGAGGGTGGCTGTTGTCGCAGCATGACATCAAAATCATATGTTTCTGTGTGTTATTGTTGTTACTTGGATGTTCAGTGTCACCTGGACCGAATGTAACTTCCTGGTCAGATAGATCAGATATTAAGCTGCATGATCAGTTGCTCATATAGCAGCGGGCTATGCTGATCACCACTTGGTTGATCAAAATCATCCTCTTTCTGAAGATCATTAGCATCCAGTTGCAGAATATCTCCATCATCATCATCATCATCATCATTTAACTCTTCTACCTCATCATTGTCTTTTTTATCATCTGTGTCATTATCACTTTGTAGCTGCTCCTTGGGGAAAGTAGTAATATAGAAGCGTAGCCTGCGCTACGTACGAGGAAATGTATTTAGCCAGATCCCGGTCTTCCATAAAACGGATGATGTCTTTGTCAAGCTGATAAATGAATGAAACTATGTTATTTAATAGTTTGTGTTCTTTAAAAGTTAACATGAATAACTCACTGAAACAAAGTTTAGAAAATGAATATCATTATGTTTAGATGCGTAGACCAAAGCTTTATCTAAACCCTTACTAGTTTAGTTTTTGTGTGCAAAAGTAAGCAGTAAAATTGTGTGTCTCCCTTAATGGCAAATCATTTTGCATGTTTAGTGAATAATATTCAAACCAAATATTTGATATTTTACTTTGTGTGTGATTAACATATGCACAGTATATTCAGAATGACTAGTGCTGCACAATTAATCCAATAATTAATGCAATAATTAATGCAATATGGACTTGGGCAATTATTTAATTGCAAAAGGCTGCAATTTATTACAGGTGATATCCACATGGTCAGACATTTATGTTGAGTTTGTTAATAATTTAAACATTTAAACGTTTATTTTTTAATAGTTTTAAAGCAAAAAATAAATATTGGCAAACATCCTCTTAACTAGATAATTTGCCAAATGATTTTCTGTTAGCCTGGATAAATACGTTTGATTGTTTGACAGTAATTTCCTGAGATGCACTAATGCCTCTGAGCTCCACTGAGATCAGAGTTCATCTTTGCAATTGATGTCGAGAAAAATGTTTGAATTGACCTTATATAGAGTGTGTTTTAATCCAACTAATATCCATCCAATAAATTGACCTAATAATTAGTATAGTACCTATTAGATACAATAGAAGCAGCTTGATTAAAACCTATTTTAGCTTATGTGTTTTAATCAGTCTCATGTAGTCTCTGTACTCCAAGTATAATTCACAATAGCGATCAGATTTTATTAAATAGAGTAGAGTAGAGTCTGACTGGTGTTATGAGTGTGTTGGGTAGACAAGAAAGAACAACATACAAGGCTTAAGCATGTTTATTGTGCACAGAAGAGGTGAGATTTACGATGCTTTTAGTAAAGAATGCTCCTAAGGGATGTCCCAGGATGTCTGTAAGTTGGAGCTGAATAAAAGAAACAAACAGAGATCACAATAACTAAAAACATACAATTAATATGTGCATGTAACAACAAAAGTAATAAGCTTACAATCATTATAGTTGTGAAGCTTAACACATTATGCAACAGTCAGTTCAGATAATATAAATGAAGTATGACCTGGACACTAACATAACCACGTAGAATAATGTAGTTAAACATATACAAATAGACAATTTAATTAAAATAATATAGCTTGATTTAATAAAAATGGAATAGCAAATAGCATTATAAAAGCAGAACACTCACACAGAGTAGATGTAGGGAAGATAAAGTAGGCCGCAAAATGGTTGTCCACGCATAAAAACCTGAGAGCAGGAGGAAGCGGTGCCTGGCTGTACCAGAGGGGGTGAAAGTTGTATTCACATTCTTTTTTTTAAGTGACATAGAGAAAAGGCCGTAAATAAGGGTAATGGGGGAACAGGAAAACCCAAATATGGAATCACAGGAAGGGGACTTTGCTAGGATGAAGAAAATAGAAAAAAGTAAAGGTGTCATGTAACACCAGGGTATAAGAATGAGTGTGTGCAAAGTGTGTGTGCACTTGATCATTTTGATGTGATGAAGTGACTACCTTCTATGGGCTCATCAGAACGTGTCTGGAATAAAGAAGTTTTTGCTTTTCTCATCCAAGACTGAAGATTTTTCATTGGCTTTTGAGGTCCATTTCATTTAATTTTATTAGGTTAAGAGTGCTACATTGGGAATTAACTGAAACAAAGAATCCACCCGTGATGTGTCTGCTCAGAGACGGGTTCTGAGTTCCGACACAATATTATTTTTACTGCATAGTGCTATATGATAGCACATTGTTTAAATAACAATTATGATATTATCGCTGATGAGATGTATATAATCCTACACCCTTAATCCCAGTATCTCCAAGCTGCCTCTCTTGGGGCCCTTGAGCACGGCCCTTAACCCTTATTTTGTAGCCTATGTAGTGCACTACTGTAGTGTTTGTGTTGAATGTGTCACAACAAATCAGTGTGATTTACTGTGTGTAGTGTAGCTGTGTAGGAGACAGGGGAGGATTGGGTCCCACACCACTGACATGTGTAGGACACTGTGTAGGGTGGTGTATCAAACCATAGCATTCTGACTCTAGATTCTACTCAGTGTGTGTGTGTGTGTGTGTGTGTGTGTGCGTGTGTGTGTGTGTGTGTGTGTGTGTGTGTGTGTGTGTGTGTGTGTGTAGGTTATTATCTCTTTATGGTGCTATTTTTCAATATAATAGTGTTGTTTGGGTTGTACTTCAGCTACGACATCCCCAGTGTCCTACAGCAGCAGTTCCAAACACACACGCACACATACGCACACACACACACGCACACACACACACACACACACACACACACATTTGTTTTCCTCACTGTATTTGTTTGAATATAGTAAAGCAGGGGTGTCCAAACTACGGCCCGCGGGCCAACTGTTTTTCAGTTTTTATTGGCCCGCAGCAAATTCTGAAAATATAATTGAATATGGCCCGCACATGGCGCTTGAGCTCAACTCTGTTGCACTTCTCAGTTTCAACACTAGATGGAGCCAGTCACAGAAAAGGTGCTTCTCCACTAAAAAAAATTAAGCAAAGAAAAATATTTACCACGAGTCACCAGAAATGGCAGCACCGAAGAAACGCAAGATAGCAAGTGAGTGTAGAAGATTTCAAACACGGTGGGAAAATGAATTTTTCTTTAAAGAAATCAACGGAAAGTGTGTCTGTTTGATTTGCAATGAAGATGTTGCCGTGATGAAAGAGTATAATGTCCGTCGGCACTATGAGACCAAGCATCAGAGCTATGCATCGTACACAGGTGTCGAACGAGCATAGAAATTCAAGCAAATGGCAGCTAGCCTGCAAGCTCAACAACAGTTTTTTTTTCGTGCTAACAAAATACAGGAAAACGCCACAGCAGCAAGCTATGAAGTCGCAAAACTTATTGCCCAGCATGGCAAACCGTTCTCAGACGGTGATTTCATAAAGCAGTGCCTCATCAAAGTCACAGAAGTAATGTGCCCGGAAAAAGTGCAGGATTTCAACAACGTGAGCTTATCCAGAAATACAGTGGTGCGGGAGACTCGAGGACTTGTCAGCTAACCCAACCCTAACACAACTACGAAGCTTTAATGCTGCACACTTCCCTGCGCTGTCTGAAATCAAGTCTGCTTTTCCAAAGGCAGACCTTTCTGCTAAAAAGGAGAAATATGCTTCTGTAATTACATCTCTCGTGACAGAATTCAACCAGCGTTTTCAAGATTTTTCTGTCATTGAAAAACAAATCAAGCTGTTCTCGACCCCCTTCCTGGTGGATGCAGAAGAAGTGGAGGAGAGTCTGCAGTTAGAACTGATTGAAATGCAATGTGATGATTCTCTGAAGAGTCAACATCAGCTTCTCTCCCTCCCTGACTTCTATCAGAGTTTGGATCATGCCAAGTTTCCTCTGATGAGACGCCACGCAAAAAGAATGATGAGCCTGTTCGGCTCAACATACATATGTGAACAAACATTTTCTCTGTTAAATCAGAACAAAAGCAGACTGAGATCCAGAATGACTGATAGCCATCTCTGTGAAGTCCTTCGTGTCTCAACCACCAAACTTTCTCCTGACATCCCAGCCATCCTTCAATCCAAAGGACAGCATCACTGCTCCCACTGAGAGCAATGTTCTTAACATTATAGGTGAGTTAGAAATACACACAGTAATCATGTTTTAATATGTCACCTCTTGTGTGTGGCCCGGGCCTTTGCTTATTTTTCTGTATTTGGCCCTCACCAAAAAAACTTTGGACACCCCTGTAGTAAAGCAAACACACACACACACACACACACACACACACACACACACACACACACACACACTTACAAACATACATACACACTCTTGGCAAAACTCTGGGCTATTAGTAGTTGCTAGAATAGCAAAGTCCACTAAAGGTGGTAGAACATTCTCACATTTAGCTCCTAAACTCTGGAATAGTCTTCCTGACAGTGTTCGGGGCTCAGACACACGCACCCAGTTTAAGTGTAGATTAAAAACATATCTTTTTAGCAAAGCCTACACATAACACACATCACATATCATAACCTTGTGCTCCAGAACATCTGATCACATGCACATCATCAACTTGTGCTGTTAATATTATGAACAGCAGCTACGCTAATTCCTCTCCACTGCTTCTCTTTCTCTCCCCATCCTGAGGAATCCTAAGGTTGCTCCAGCTCCAGTCACGTCCCACCTCATGAAGATTTTTAAACGTACGACGATGCCAAAAGATAAACTCCAGAGAGAAATAGTTGTGAAAGGAAGGAGGAAGACAGTGAACAATGACTTTCTTGGTAGGCTACTGTTTAGATACAAGCCGTTGTAGCACGTTGAGTCTGGGTGAAGGGAGAGCTCGCTAACTCCAGTTGCAACAGAAATCATATAAGCACAGACAGGTTTCCAAAACTCGTGCTTTTTTATTTTTCTTGGCAACAGCGTTACGGGTTAGTCAAAGAAATTTAGAAATGAGCATTAGAAAATAGTAAGGACATATTCCTCGGTCTCCACACATGCAGTAATAGCGGAAAAATGCGGCGCCAGGTTATTCCCAAAATACCGCTATGCTCTTAAAGGAAGCACAACATATTTCACCCGTTACACCGTGTAACAGACACTGTCTTTCGTTAAAGTCTGTGTAAAGTATATTAGTTTCAGTGTAGACTTATAGACAGGTGTGGCTTATTTTTGTTTTAAATAAAAATCTTTGTCAAATTCAGTGGGTGCGGCTTATATATGGGTGCGCTTTATAGTCCGGAAATTACGGTAGATGCCGAGCTCACAAACTTCCCGTACCACCCAGAGACGTACCAGTGCCAGCTGGATCCCACTACATGTATGGAGTTTTGACATTGGACCTCCTGGAGTGTTTGAAGGCTCTGGCATTGAGAAGCTGGTGTTGGATCTGTGATGATTGCAAATGTTAAGCTATTTTATGAGTTGCTCAGTAGCTCTTTGCCACAGTCGCCACGGCTGCTCATCAGGGATAAATACACACCATTCACTTTAAGTGTTGATTTCTGTAAAGCTGCTTTGAGACAATGTCTGTTGTGAAAAGCGCTATACAAATAAACTTGACTTGACTTGATATACTGATTATAATTTATCACTTTCTTTGGCTATACTGATTAATCAAAATTGATTAATAAAATATACTAAAAAAATAAAAATAACAATAATAACTATAATAATAATGGATAAAACTAATTACAATAAAATATGAAAATATGCCAGAAATATAAGTCTATGGTATTTGCCACTGAATTTTTTTTTTTATCGAATAAAGAATAAATCTCAACAAAAAATAAATGTTCTGATAATTAATACAAATGTTCTGATACTTTAAATTATATTTTTTTGAAAATAAAATAAATGTAACAAGTAGTAGTAGTAATTTAAATTATTATTACTCATCTAAATAGTGTGTGTTCTCATTGTAAGCAGAACCCATTCCCGTTCCATTTTCCTCTCATAACTTCACCTTAACCTGTAACTGTTATGCGGGTGGTGCTCAGATGCACTACAGAACCGATAATACTACAGATGGATCTCTCTCCCCCAAAAAAATACAAATATAAACTAGGAAAAACTAGTAGTCAGCCAGTTGCAGGAACATTTCCGCGGTCATGACAGCCGCTTCCAGTTCGGCGCCATCTTGCAGCCGTTGGCCCCGGAATGCTGGCAATCTAGTTTCTGTATAAATAGACGCCGGCTGCTTGCGCTTGCTGCCAGATTGTCTCGTTCGGCTCCCCACTTCATTTGAGACCTTCCAGCCTCCCTTTTCCCCTCGTGGAAAATATTAGTTTCGTTTTCGTTCTCCCGGTTTTTCAGACCTTTTGCCTGCCCTAGATTTTGGATTGGAATTTCCTCTATTGCTCTGTTCTACGATCTTGACCTCTGACTGTTTTCAGACTCGCAAGATCACTGACAAAATAATCTGGCCGTGCCTCTGATCATGTCCTGAAGTTCCTGACAGAAACAACTCATTTAAACAAATAAAACCTCCACAAAAAGCAGGGAAGTTTGCATGTTTTCACACATCTTTCTGGGTCTTATTAAATAAAACCATAGGTACATAAAGATAATTACTCTCCTTTTAATAAATTTAAACATCTATTCCTCTGCTTTTTCGGAAGAAATATGTGCTTTTCAAAGTCATATACACTGATGTGTGTTCCTCATGCAGTGTTTCCTATAGTGCATAGACCATTAACTATGATCTGCATTACTATACTGTGCTGTTCCCTCTGTCTCTCTCTTTTTTCACACTAAATGTTGGTGAATTAGGGGTGGGGTGGTGGGGGTTTTGGGCGGCAGCACTATCTGTACACAGATACTGCAAAACTGCGAATATAATGTTTGAAGTTAGAAACAAATTCTAATGGCTGTAAATAATTAGATTTTTTTTAATTATTTGATTATATTATACATTTATTACATTTATTTTAAGCTGATTCTGTCTATTTATTTATATGCATAAGTAACTTCTTCCGCCATCCTTAACCTGTTAGCCTTTGGCACAGATTTTGGGACTCACAGCTGAAAAAATGCCCTCCCTAACGTTAAATGTTAACAGTTCCTGATAAAAGTGAGCTACACACTATTTAAAGTTCTAAGTTGATATTGCTCAAAATACAAGTTAGAGAAAGTTATAGTTGATGAAATACAGTGAAAAAACAATCCTGAATTTAACATTTTTTTCCTTCATATATAAATACATGAAATCAATCCTGGAGCATTCAAGAAAACTAATGGGTTAAAAGTCACATGTCTCATGAGTTTATATTTTAAATTGACTAAAGATATCATGAGAAATGAGATTCCTACAAACATTTACCTGAAACTATGTCTGGTTCGCCCCTCCCCGCCCCACCCAGCCCAAATTTTAGGGCTCACAGCTGAAATGCCCTAACTAAATTTAAATGTTAACAGTTCCTGATAAAAATGTGCTACATACACAGTTTAGATATCGTTGGAAAGACAGTTGCTATTTCAAAAAGATAAGTTAGAGATGATGAAGTGCCATGGATATACATTTCCTGCATTGAACATTTTTTTTATTTCATATAAAAATACATAAAATCAGTACTGGGGCAATCCAGAAAAGTAAAGCCACATGTCTCATGAGTTTATATTTCAAATTTTATAAAGATTTTCATGACAAATGAGATTCCTACAAACATTTATCTGAGACTATGTAGGTTCCCTGGTGGTCTAGTGGTTAGGAGGCGGCTCTCTCACCGCTGCGGTTTGGGTTCGATCCCCAGTCAGGAAACCAACCCCAGCCATTAGGGTTGCGCAAGCCTTAGTGCCGGTCCCAAGCCCAGATAAATGGGGAGGGTTGCGTTAGGAAGGGCATCCAGTGTAAAAAAATAAAATAAAATGTGCCAAATCAAACATGTGAATGATCCACTGTGGCGACCCCTAATGGGAGAAGCCGAAAAAAAGTTTTATTTATCTGAGACTATGTCTGATCCTTTTCTCCCTTACCCTGTTCAAGAGCCACCTGCTAAACTCAGGTGATCATTCATACTCTATTCATACAGTCTGCATATTAATGACCTGCTGACCATTAAAGGCTTTTGTTCTACATGTTTGGATATTGATATTGAGTTAACATTCATATTGATGACCAGGTAGCAGACAAGCTATTTTTTTACAGTCATGATCATTCATATTGATGTCCGGCCATTCCAATCTCAACAAAAAAAACACACACACACACACACACACACACACACACACACACACACACACACACACACACACACGCATAAACACACTTACTTTTCAAGCATTTATCTTATAAAAACAAACTGAAAATAAAATCTATACTATGGTATAAAACCGTAAAGGGAGATATATTGTAACTTACAGATGTAAAATAGCATCTCCATGCAGATGTTCAAGTCTGTGTTGTTACTCTGCCCATAAGAATATTTTCCTTGGACATGAGATTTTAAGCTTGGACACCATTTTAGAGCATTTTGTCAATATCAATATAGTCAAACAAATTAAGACATAAAATTGATGTTAATTGTCAAGGTGGTCCTCATTTTACTGGTGTGTACTCTGGTGAATGTACCCAAAAGTAACATAAGTGAGAACATACTTACACACACACATACTTATATACACACGTTCGTTTTCCTCAATGTATTTCTTTCAATATAGTAAAGCATTTTCACTCACGCACATGCACACACACACGCACACACACACACACACACACACACACACACACCCCTATACTGGTTTCTATGGTGAAGAAGGACTTTGATGCCCAAACCAGTAGGGTTGTGGTTTATAGGGACACACCTTTCCAAATGCCCTACTGTGATAAAAAAACTATTATATATATATTATATATATATATATATATATATATATATATATATATATATATATATATATATATATATTATTTATTTTTTTATTTTTTTCCTACAGATGACAAATCTCACTTACATCTTTCAATACACACAACAGAAGGGGAAATATGACATGATTTTTTGGTGGAGTACCAGACCTTAAACACAATACACAACAGAACATACTCCAGCATTACAGGGACCAAAGTGTTTTAAAAGTACTTAAATAAAAACTGAAGACTAAAACTAGTAGATATCCACTGAAGATAGAAAGTCAAAGAGGTTTAAAACAGAGGAAAAGAAAAGAAGAAAGTGTAATTATTTTGGCAAAATACCTCTTTAAAGAACAGTTAAACATCCAGATTTCTACAGTGAAGTCTTAGTATATACTCGTACCATACAACAAGTTTTAGACCACAAGTTTTGGACTACAGAATAAAAATAACAAAATTAACAACCAAAGTAATAATCTTAATTAAATGGCATCAAATGAGACCCATGATGTAACATCACTTATATTGGCCTTTCCTTTTCAAGCGAACTCCTCGATCTCTTAAATTCTGCTGATTTGTGCATTGCACCCTGCCAAAACAGGCTCCTCAGCTGTCTTACACTGCTGCCACTCTTTCATTGCTGCCAGTTTTCCTTTGTTTTTGTGCCTTAAAATGTTTCGTTACAGCTGTAACTTCAGCCTGTGACCAGCACACTTTTTGTCCTTTCCGTGGGTTTTCAATTTCTGCCTCACTGTCATTCTCTGTAGAGAAGAATACATACTTTAGTAATCCACTAAAGTTCATTCCACCACCTCTGTGCCAGAACAGAGATCTGGAAAACAATTTGGCATAATTATGAATAAAATAATAAAAATAAAATGTTCATAAAGATTAATGTGGTAGTTGACAGACCAACATAACTGGAGACACCTGTAGCTCCAGCAGGAGAATCATCCTCAGATTCACTTTCTTTGGAATCACCGGCATCAGAACTAGTGCAAGGTGAGGACACTTACTATTCTTTAGCCCTTTGTTTTTTGTTTCTGTGATTATTGTTATATGTAGCATCAGGTTCTGGAGGAACGTTGTTTCATTTTACTGTGTACTCTCTTTTTACCCATCCTGAGGCATCCCGAGGTTGCGCCAGCTCCAGTCCCGTCTCACCATATGAAGATTAAAGACCTTCAAAGAAGAAGATGCCGATTCTCGCAAACATTCCGAACCATTTAGAGATGTATTGTTTAATAGAATTGCTTAAACCGTGTGTGTGTGTGTTTGCATATTTATAGTCATATTGATTGCCACGCTCCTATCCATTTGAATGGCCGGCTACCAATATCAATGAGGTCGGTATGAATGGCCATGACAAAAACAATAACTTGTTTGACTACCTAACAATTGTCTGATTGGCCAGTCATTATTATTAAAGTCTAAATAAATGGCCACCTGAGATTAGCAGATGGCTCTCGAACGGGGAGGGAAAAAATGAACAGACATAGTCTCATTTTTGTAGGAATCTCATTTTTAATGACATCTTTATAGAATCTGAAATATAAACTTATGAGACATGTGGCTTTCAACCCAGTACTTTTCTGGTTTGCTTCAGGACTGATTTCATATATTTATATATGAAAAAAAATTGTCTAATGCAGGAATTGTATATCCATGGCACTTCTTCATCTATAATTTAACTTTTTATGCAATATCAACTTCAAATGATTGACAGTAAAGCTCAAAGTGTCTTATTTTTAAAGATATCTAAATTGTGTATATATGCCATGTTTGTTAGGAACTGTTAACATTTAAATTTAGATTATTTAGGTCATTTTTAGATTTGAGTCCCAAAAGCAGGGGTAAAGGCTAACAGGTTAAGCAAATAGGCAGCATTTAATATATCATGATTACTCACAAGTTTAGTATATACACTGAATATGTGCAGGTGTGTTTTTTTATATGAAGAGGACCTCACACTTGTTTCACATAATCCTTTAATATCTGTGTAACCTTAGTAAGGCCTATACAATGTTGAAGATCTATCCTAAACTTCTCCGACTGCTTGGTCATACGATCTAATGACCAAGCAGTGCACCAAGTTACTGCATTGAAATAATAATAGAAGATATATCTGTTATTTATCTCTAAATTATTATGTGTTTTAAATGTAATGTAATGTAAACATAATATATTCAAATATTTAAATGAAATTGAATTACAGAACATGTGCAATAAAAGTTTCTGTTTTGCTGGTAATAAAAAGGGATTCATGATTATTCTGTGGAAGTTCTCAGATGCAACATTTTCATAAACAACTAGAAAGAGTCCTGACATTGCACACCATCTGGTTCTCATTACATGAGAAAGGGAAGACCTCAGTTTCAGCTTTCAGCTCTCACTACTGTTTATCATGATCTTTTATTGTAAGAGTTTGTCCTCATAATCTTTTGTATGAGACATAGATCAGATCAGGAACCCTGCTGTTTATACCTGTAAAAAAGGAGCAAGTAGCAGAATATTCACATTTGTTCATATTCTCATCAGAATCAATCATCAAATTCCTTAAAGTTTGTGTGTGTGTCAGTAACTCACTGTAGTGTCTCCAGTTTACAGTGTGGATCCTTCAGTAGATCAGAGAGCAGCTTCACTCCTGATCCTCCTGGTTTATTGTGTTCAGATTTAGTTCTCTCAGGTGTGATGAGTGTTTGACCTCAGAGCTGAAACCAGAGCAGCACAACCTTCATCTGTAATACTGCAGCGTTCCAACCTGTTGAGAGATCAACAAGTATAGATCACCACACAATCTGGGAGAGAAATGATATCAGAAAATCAATCAATCAATCAATCAATCAATCTATCTATCTATCTATCTATCTATCTATCTATCTATCTATCTATCTATCTATCTATCTATCTATCTATCTATCTATCTATCTACTGTATCTCACAAAAGTGAGCACGCCCCTCACATTCCGTATGGATGGATCTTCTTGACAGACAACACTATAGAAATTAAACTTGCATATACTTTAGAGTAGTTAGTGTGCAACTGTATAGCAGTACAGATTTACTGTCATCAGTATTGACACCTTGGTGGTGGGTTTGGGGTCATTATTATGTTGGAAAACTGCCATTCAGCCCAGTTTCAGCCTCAGGCCATGACCAGGTTGTGTTCAGCAAATTGTTGGGTTTGGGTTAGGGTTAGCTAGCTTCCTTCTGGGAGAACGGCCTGCAAACCGACATTGTGCGGCACTTACAAGCAGACATTTCCGTTTTTGCAACTTCTAAAGCATTGTTGGCAGCACTCGTGTCTGTTTTGAAGCAGCTTCTGCATGTGATGCACAGCATTGCATCAGCATTGTTAGACCCTTGCAAGGTCTGTTTATGACTTGGACCCATCTTGAAGAATTTGACCCTAATGACCCCTGCACTGTAACTCAGTTTAAGGGTGTTACAGATCTTATAGCTTCAGCCATCTTCATGTACAGCAAAATTCTAATTTTCAATCCTCTAAGAGTTTTTTGCCATGAGGTGGCATGTTGAACATCCCTAGTATATAGAAAAATTTACTCAAAGCACCAAATTTGAACTGCTTTAATACAAGATACACAAATTTGTATGGTTCTGTTAAGCAGATAAAAACATGAACTGATGAATAGGATATGCGGCTTTGCATGTTTACACTACATGCAGCTGTTACTCACTTTAGTTAACAGTTATTTAGCAAATAATGGCTGTATGATGAGTTATTTTCAGAGAACAGTAAATCTGTACTGCTAAAGAGCTGCACATTGACTAAAATGTATACAAACTAATTTCTATAGCATTGTCCCTTGAAAGATATGATGAAATGGTTGCTCAAATGTAAAGGGTGTTGTCAGTTTTGTAAATTTTATCTGTCTGTCTGTCTGTCTGGCTGGCTGTACATGTATTTGAATCCTTCAGTATATCATTTATTACCCATTCCAACAGTAGTATCAGGTAAAATGTCTCACTGGAAATAAAAAATAATAATTAACACATTGTGAAAGTTATGATCTGACCTTAGTATCTCCAGTGTACAGTGTGGATTCTCCAGTCCAGCAGAGAGCAGCTTCACTCCTGAATCCTGCAGGTTATTCCCACTCAGGTCCAGTTCTCTCAGACTGGAGGAGTTTGGGCTGAGAACTGAGGACAGATTTCTACAGCTTTCCTCTGTGAGATTACACTCACACACCTGGGAGAGAAATGATGATAAATCAGAACACTGAGATCACACACACACACACACACACACACACACACACACACACACACACACACACACACACACACACACACACACAGACAAATTCACGATGCAAACAGGAGATATGTTAAAATAGCTTTTAATAGCAGTGGGTGCAAAGTGATTACTCAAGTAGCACAGTGAGCAATGGAATGGAATATCCAACAGTAAAAACAGGGCAGGCAGAATCAGAATCCAAAAGGCAAATCTAATAATCCTGGGGAAGGCAAAGTAGGGGAATCAAGGACTAGGCTGAATGGCCACCATGGAAATGAGCAAGAGCCTGATGAAGGGTTACTAATTGGGCATAACTTTGGGTGGACCTGAGGAGCATGGCACGTGCCATCCTCTATATGCAATGGCAATGTTTCACCAGTGCAAGGCCTCTGGCTCGTGGGTAAAGAAGAGGTGGTTGGTACTCCAAGGCGGGCTGAAAAAGGGCCTGAACCTGTGGCTGTGGACGGAAAGGAGTTGTGTGTGTACTCCTCCCAGATTGGTTTGGAGACCAGGACATTGGGTCTTTTAAACACAGGATGCAAAGTCCTGTCTTCAATTCCTGGATGAGTCACTCGACCTGCCCGTTGGTCTGCGGTTAAAGCCAGGCTGATGTTGATGTCTAAGAAATATCAGAATTCTCTCCTGAATATAGTTGCTAACTAAGGGTCAGATACAATGTTGCAGGGGAAACCATGAGAGTGAAACACTTGCTGGAGCATCAAAAGGGTCATCTTCTTGGATGGTAACGGGAAGGGGTGAAATAGGCCACCTTTGAGAAGCGGTCAATCACCAATAGAATGGTGGTAGAAGGTCTTTTATAGAATAGCCTTTATTTGTCACATATACATTAGAGCACAGTGAAATTTAATCTTTGCATATCCCAGCTTGGCTCAGCCATCATATGGCACCCCTGGAGCACAGAGGGTTAAGGGCCCAAGAGTGTCAGCTTGTCTGCCCCCTTGTCATCAAGCGAGTGCTGCTGGGAAAGGTTTTTAGCCTTCCTGTTCTAGAACCCCAGGTCATGTGACAAGATGTAAGAGTCCCAAATGTGCTTGTAAAAAAGGCTACAGGTTGGTTTCACTTTACCAGCTCGATTGAAATCCTTGCGCTTTGACATTGAGGCAAATGCATACATAGAGCACCTGGCGTAAGCAAATCAGTGTCTAGAACCTCACAGAGACTATCATTGAAGATATCGGAATGTGGAGAAGGATGTTAAAGTTGCCACGGGTGTTGTGCGTGAAAGCATAACTAATTTGCATTTCTTAATTGCATGCTAAATGGGAACTTGTTTGCTTGTAAAGGAGTGATTATGCCCACGATGTAACAATATACATATACATTATATATACACATGTATGTGTGCATTCCCATTAGATAACTTTTTCTGGCAATAAAATATAATTTTATATACATATATATATATTATAATGTGTGTAGCTTCTTAGCATTAGCACATACGCTAAAGTGTTACGTCATCCACTTTTTTTTGAAGTAAGTTCAATGTAATTATTTCTTTATTGTGGGTTAAATGTTATTCAAGACCTGTAAGGTGCATGCGCATTTGTAAGCCAGTAGCGCTTTCATGCTTTGCACATTACAAATGCGCACTGCAAATTATGAGTTTAGAGGCTGCTTTATTTATTTTTAAAAGCTATTTCATAATATGTATATTCTCATAGCTGTTTTCAATATTTCCAATTTATAGAAAACCACAACCATAATCTTACCCAGATGCATCCATTTGTACCATCTGATAATTAGTCTGCATAAAACTTCATGGTAATCAAGTGGTGACAATAAATGGGTTATTTCCTGAAAGCAAGTGCGTATTCGTTCTGTCTCTAATCGGGCAGCCTTTAGTGGGTCAGCACCCTGAGTCAGCAAACTATTCCATATGGTGAAGAGCTACTAAAGCCAACTATTGTTACAGGGTCTGACGTAGATTGAGCCACTTAGCCGCCACAGATTATGATGATCAGTCCATATGATGAAGGATACTTCAACCCACCCCTTCTAACCAGTGACTTTTCTAGGGTGAGGTTGTCCAAGGGTGAACATAAACAAGTCTTTAATTTTCAAAAATGCATGATCAGTCTCAAACCTCTAAAAAAATTTATGGTGGGTGAAAGTCAACTTGTGGAGGGGGCAGCAGATGAACTGTAGCCTTGCTTAATCCATGCTGGGTCCCTCTGTTTTTTACTGGGTGAGAGTTTGAAACCTTGGAAGGACGTGTTAGACAGACGAAATTCACACTTCTTAGCATTCACATCCAAATGGTTTTGTAGCAGGCTGTAGAGCACAAAATGCATGTGATAGGTGTGTTCCTACAGGGAGAGTTAGAAGATCAAGATATCAGCTAGGTACAAAAAATTATGTGGTTGAGCATGTCTGGTAGGACCTAATTTACGAGTGCCTGGAAAACGGTTGGAGTATTGGTTAGGCTTAATAACATGATCAGGTACTCAAACCGATCCAAGGGGTGTTAAATGCAATCTTCCATTCCTCAACTTTTGGGACACAAGGTGGTATGGGTTGCACACTTCTAGCTTGGAGAACACAGTAGCCCCCTGGAGAAGTTTAAAGGCAGAGGACATGAGGGTTAGGGATACCTGTTCTTGATGGTGATAGCGTTGAGTCCTCTGTAGTCAGTGGTGGAGGAAACCTAACCCTTTTCAACAAAAAATAATCTTACCCTGTGGAAGAGGAGGAATGGCAAGTAAAGCCAGCATTAAAGGACTCCTGGATGTAGATAGTGGCTCTCCATATGCATAGAGAAAACCTCTCGTTGTGGCCCTCTTGAATTCTATTATTCTGTTATTGTTTGGTTGATGTCACAAAAGTGGCTACATGAGTAGCACAGATAGCAAAGTCAAAGCTAGGTATACACAGAACTAAACATCCAACAGGGAAACACAAGGCAGGCAGAATCAGAACTCAAGTTCAATAATCTGAATACAGTGAAACATCAGCAGGTTGTAATGTCACACAGAGCAGCACAAGTAAATGTAAGGCAAGGCAAGGCAAAAATCCATTCAACACAAGAAAGTTGAATATTTTGTACC
>JBCEWE010002256.1:0-14081 GCA_039877035.1 Silurus lanzhouensis
TTTCTTTAACACGCGCTATGACGTCTGCCAGTTAAAGTAATATGTGCATCAACCTCCCCTGTGAACACGGAGAGCCGTTCCCTGCAAAAGAATTATAGGAATGAACTTAGATTAGAAAACAAAATGATAAGAAATATCAGCAGCTCCTGTCACCACAGTGAACTACATTCAAGTGAAATATAATAAAGACTAGAAGAGGCCATTCAAGTGTAAAACTATGTGTGGCTAGAGAGAAGGATAAGCTTTCTTCCTAGACTGTGAATTACACACACACACACACACACACAACACACACACACACACACACACACACACACACACACACACACTTTATTCATCCAGGGGGATATCTACACCAACAGTAAACAATATAAACATTAGAGACAGGAGGTACAATTTCAATTACTAATATAGAAAACATAAGTTTAGTCTTAGAGGTACGACTGAAAGACTGTGTGAGTAAATTAATGACTACTGAGTGAATAAATGAGTTACTGAATGAACGAGTGAGTAAGTGAGGTACTAATGAGTAAATTAATGACTACCGAGTGAGCAAGAGAATGAATGAGTTACTAAATAAATGAGTGAGTGAGTTAATGAGGGAGTTTCAGCTAGTTAATGAATGAGTGAGTAAGTGAGTTGGTTAATGAATGAGTGAGAGAAAGAGTTGGTTAATGCATAAATGAGGAAGGGGGCTGGTTAATGAATGAGTGAATTATTAAATAAGAGACAGAATGAGTGAGTGACAGTAATTATGTAAGTGACTGAATGAATGACTGAGTAAATAAATAAATAGTGAGTGACTGAAGGAGAGTGATTGAGTTATGACTGACTGAAAGTTTAATAACCTGTAATTGACTGAATGAAGGAGTGATGTACTAGTGTCTGAGTAAACAGCAAACTGAGTGAGTGGTAAGTGAGAATGAACGAGTATCACTGACCTGCAGTTGTGTTGCACTCAAGTTAATGATGGTCATTCTCTGGAAGCCCGAGCTGCAACTGGTTCCTCCTGGATAGATGAGGGTCAGATCTCCATCAGAGTACCTGCGTCAGGACAAAGACAACCGTAAACACAGCTTCATCCACCACAACCACAGCAAGTATATCTAAATCACACAAAGGGTAAGATAATACAGGGCCAACATTAAATGTATCTTTCATATTATATTTTATGATCTTTATTATTTTAGTTCATGAATCGTATTTACTCTGCAATAACAGTGTCGTACGGTAGATCAGCTGAGTTTATTAAATCGATCAGTTGAGGAAGCCTTCAGATTTTACTCACCTGAGAGTCTGATTCTTGTCTCCCCGGCGATTTTGACACTTCTATCCTTCACCTGGCAAGACACATCATTCGTCCCGTCATCGCAATCGCCGGCTCTGGTTTCCCCACACACGTTAATAGAACGTGTAGGTGTCCCTTTCCAATCTCTTAGCCTCAGCGACATAAGAGCGTCTCCAACTGAAGGACATAAACCACAAGATCGATAAATAAAATAAAAGAAAGAATTTACATGCTTTTACGCACGCGAGAGAATAAAATGAATTACACAACACTGATGTGTGAAAGTTTCATAAATAGAAGGTACAATTAAAAAAAGGTTGCTTTCTTCATGTACTTCAAAGGACATTGAAATTCTGTATATTGTGATGTTGGAAGGCTGGGGTCAGAGTCCCTGGAGTAAAGTAGTTAAGGCCTTGCTCAAGGCCCACCCAAGAGTGGCAGCTTGGCAATGCTTAAGCTTCAACCCTGACCTTCCCATCAGTTTACCCAGAGTCTTACCACTGCTCTTTTGTCTGGCTCGAGACCTCTTCTAGACTTTTTGTCTTCGTTGTGACTTACAAGCGAGTGTGAGGGGCGTGAGATCGATGGAGATGTCGTGCTGCTGTTGGTCAGTTTGCAGTCATCGCTCTCCAGGTAGTCTCTGTGGCAGGCGTACTCGGTCACCCATTCCACCTCGTAGCGGCAGTTCTTCTCGGCGGTCAGCTTGGGGTCGCTTCCCTGCGAGTGCAATTCAATCCGCTTTTAGACAACACACTTGCGATTTAGATTAAAATATCTTAAACATTTTAGATCTTAAAAACACCCAACACACCATATGGACATCGGCACACCTGACATTTCCACCGTATGTCCCGCTTTCCCAAAATGTTACCACAAAGATGGACGCACACATTTTTAACAGACGTCTTTAGATGGAATTAAATCTTTCCTTTGCTTGAACTACAAGACTGAAATCTCTTCAATGCTCTGTGCACAAAGCGAGCTCCATGAAGATATACTTCAAATAGGTTGCAGAGGATGATCTCCTGCTATACAGATCTAAACTACTGAAAACCTATGGAATGAGCTGCACACTCAAATCCTTAGAAAATCCTTAGGCAAATGGTGAAGGATCTCTGCTCTGGAGCTCCAGCCCTATCGAATACCTTTGGGACAAACGTGGACTGCATCCAGACTAACACCATTGTGGAAGTACGAGCAAAATCTCCATAAAATCTAGTGGAACATCTTAGGCTTAGGTGTCCACTAACATATAGTGTGGCTTGTGTTTATTCTGACTTTATTCTGGGAATTCTTTAGGCATCAATCTGAAATTCATAAATGAACTAAAAACACTAACAAAAAACGTTATATTACTGCATCTACTTCAGCAGTTGCTCACTAATGAATGAAGCAAGTGGGTAAAGATTTCCTTTACTTAGAATGTTTCTCAATGTGTGAACTGAATTTTTTTTTACATTAAACTTCCTGCCAGTTGCTTTGAACATTGCAACACTATAGCCAAAAGTATTAGGACACCATTTGTGGTTCTTCCCCAAACTGTCAGCACACAACTGTATAGGATGATTGTGAAAGATCTTGAACTGCCTGCAGAAGAAGTGTTTCCAAGGGTATAATCGTACCTGCTGTCTTGTAGATGGACAGATAAAGGTGATGGTGACTGCAGGCTTGTGCCCGTTACACGTCTTGTTTTCAGACTCGTAGCGCAGACTCAACCTGCCAAACACGCGTTAGCACAACATGTTAGAATACAGCTCACCGTCTTCTCAAGCCTGCATGCAAGTCGTATTTGTGTTAGTGTGAGTGGTGTGTGTGTGTGTACCGGTCATTCGAGATGAGCTCCAGAGCTTGTCTGGTTTCCCCATGCTGATTGATTTGCCTTCTTTAGTCCAACAGGCAGCAGAGCTTTAGGACAAGACTATTTCTCGGTCTGGACACAAAAAAAAAGACAATTAGTGACCTTTTTTTTAGTAATAGGATTCAGCATTTCTAGTAATGAGTATAAACATTCACACCCATACCAAAACTGCAAAAATCATCTGCTGTAATAATTATTGTAATAAACAAATAAATTATTAAATAAATAAAAACCCTGAAATATCACACTGACGTGAGTAATTAGACCCTTTTGCCATGACCCTTGAATTAGAGTTCAGAAGAAACTCAGATGTTTCTACACTTCATATCAAAGATCAAAGTCCACCTGTGGTAAAGTCAGCTGACTGGGCATTTATAAAGGTAGGTGCGTGCGCGCACACACACACACACACAACACACACACACCACACACAACACACACACACACACACACACAGACTATAACAGGCTTGTCAGTAGAAAGGAGCAGAAACACAAACTGCTGAAATGTTTCATGTTGAGATGCAGATGTTCAAGGTTTTGCTTTTTTTTATGTATATTTTGTATATGTTACTTATCCCTGAATACAACAAACACTCATGGCATTTGGCAGACGTCCTTTATCCAGAACCACTTACAATTATCTTATTTTACACACTAAGCAGTTGAGAGTTAAGCAGTAGCTGTTTGGTGAAGGGATTTGAACTCATAAGCTTCCTATCAGAAGTCCACCGATAGTGGAACCAGTCAACTGTACCTGAATCCTGAAATGTGCTTATTGCAATAAATGTGTTAAATATAAATATGTTGAATGTATTAATTATAAAAAATATATAAAATTTTCAGAAAAATTTATGTTATATGGTGCTCTCCGTGCAAGCGCACAGTCTCGTGTGTAAAAATAGACAGCGATTCACCTCTAGAGGCAGCAGACCTTCTTAGCTGCTTCAGCAACAGACGCTACCGGAAAAACTATCAGCATAAATTGTTGCAGATATTTGCCAGAAATTGGCAAAAACAATAACTTGGTTCACTCAAATCTTATCCACTTAACTAATACACTTCCAAACAGAAATATACACATATTGAATTAGAACATAATATAAAGAAATAGTACAGAAACCTTTACATTTTTGCAAATTGTGTAAACATGTATGTGTGTTTCTCTGTGTTGTAAGCTAGGGTTAAATAAGCTCTTCTTAGTGTTCAGTATCTGGTTTGCCTGACAGTAGAAACTCCTCCTAAAATGGATGCATAAAAAAAAAAAAAAAAAAGACTAAAAGAATACAAAACATTCTGATCAGCAAGTTGCAAGTTTTTGCACCTTTTGCTCATTGAGAGTTTGATGCCAGTACACAGACTCACCCAGACTTCTGCACACGTTAATGTAAAAGTCACGCTATCATCCGATCGTCCACCAGGTAGCCGTCGGTGACCTTGATGAGGGGTTGAGGTCGTGTTTGTTTCCATCTGATCGAAGGCTAGCAGGAACCTACAAGACATGATACGATCTCGTTACAAGATGCAGAAAACAGCTCACTAACTCCTTTTATTACATCTGATCTATAATCTACTGCAATGGCCTACTGTCTGGATGTTCTAGAAGGATCATAAAAACTCTAATTATCCAGAAATGTCCTTACCAGAACAGAATATACGACCACGTCACCTTGTCTTATCCTCTCTACACTGTCTCCCAATCAAACCTCATGCTGATTATAAAACACCAACACTGACTTATAAGCACCGAGTGGTCTGGAGGGCGAACTGGGATGTTGGATACTGTTGTCCTTCCACTCTCACATTTCACTCTGGTGATGATGGCTGAGGTTTGCAGTCTTATATCTAAGATCTAAAATGTATATTATTGTAGTCTATTTATTTTGTAAAGCTGCTTTAGGACAATGTGTAATGGTAGAAAGCGCTACACAAATAAAAGTCAATTAAAAAAAAAGTGGGTCAGACCAGAACATTCCCTGTGAATACAGACAGACAGGTGGGAGGACGGATGGATGATAGACAGACAGGTGGGAGACGATGGATGGATAGACAGACAGGTGGAGGACGGATAGATAGATAGATAGATAGATAGATAGATAGATAGATAGATAGATAGATAGATAGATAGACAGATAGACAGACAGGTGGGAAGACGGATGGATAGATAGATAGATAGACAGACAGGTGGGAGGACGGATGGATGGATAGATAGATAGACAGACAGGTGGGAGGACGGATGGATGGATAGATAGATAGACAGACAGGTGGGAGGACGGACGGACGGACAGACAGACAGACGCGTGGATGGAAAGTCGCATCACTCTGGCCAGTGCTGTTGATTAATTTTCCAGTATGCCCTGAAGTCATTAATCTGAATGTCACAGCAGTCACTTCTCATTCCATTCTCGAAAATGTGCTCTTTTGTGGTTTTGGTGTAATCACTTCCCACCCGCATGCATACACACACACACACACACACACACACACACACACACACACACACACACACACACACACACACACACACACACACACACACACACACACACACACACACACACACACACACACACACACACACACACACACACACACACACACATATCCATCCGGCCGAACCCCACCACTCACCTCCTTAACGGGTTTGAACTTGTCTTTTTTGCAGGCTGCGTAAGTTCTCCATTCGAAGCGATGAACGCACTCAGACACGATAACAAACTCCGGCGTCCCCTTTAGAACCAGGGAAAAAAAAACCATTTACTAAATGCAGAGCATGCTGGGAAAAATATATGTATGGCACATGGGAAGTTATGGTTTATTTGTGGAGATGAAAAGTCACTCATGAACTCTTGCAGTTCCCTATTTTTATTTTTTTTGTGATCATCAGGTGACTTATGACAGCTTTGTTTTTCAGCTGTGGTGTGTGTGTGTGTGTGTGTGTGTGTGTGTGTGTGTGTGTGTGTGTGTGTGTGTGTGTGTGTGTGGTTGGGGGGTGTTTCTTGGTTTCTATTGTCATTTTATTTATTAATTTAATTATTTATTTATCACGAGCTGAAATAAAACTCAAACCCCTTCGAGACAAATTGCTCATCTGGTCAAACTCTGAGCTCTTTACTGAATGCCTATTGTCTCATTTACAGTAAACCAGTGATTATTATTCCAGACACCCCTGTGTAACTGCTATCACATGCCCATCGGCCTGCTGGTTTAGATTTTCCTCCATAAATGACTAAGCAGAAAGACGGTGATGTGTGTAATAAAAGTAGTTTCGCTTTGATTACTCAATTTCCCCAGAGAGGAAGTTAAAGTCAGTCATATGAGCGAGTTCTTTTCCCCCCCATTACTGAACCTTACCATTGTTTTACCGCACTGGAAACTGATGCTGCTTTGCACTTTGCTGCTCTGTCCTTTGCAGCTCTCAGTGCTGTTGAAGGTGAGTATGAACCCTGAGGCCGTCTGCATGGAGAGATCACCTGACGAGATACCAAAATACATTTAATCTGTGATACGCAGCAAAGAATTTAATCCGACAATCAGCGATCATCAGTGACGAGGGAACAGGATTTAATGGAGATGCCACAAAAGCTTGGAGACTTTTCCCAGTTGAATGTTGAATAAACATGACTATACCTGCACCCCCTTTACGCCCTTTACAACCCTCACCCCCTCACCCCTAAACCCCTTTACCCCTTAACCCCTTCAGCCCTTAGCCCCTTTACGCCCTTCACCCCTTCACTCCCTTTACGCCCTTCCCTCCTGCATTTCCTTCACACCCTTTACCCCTTAACCCCTTTACCCTTCACTCCTGCACCCCCTTTACCCCTTCACGCCCTTCACCCCTTTACCTTCACCCCTTTACGTCCTTTACCCCTTCACCCCCTTTCAGCCTTTACCCCTTCACCCCCTTTACGTCCTTTACCCTTCACCCCCTTTCCCCCTTTACTCCTGCACCCCTTCACCCCTTCACTCCTGCACCTCCTTCATCCCTTCACTCCTGCACCCCTTCATCCCTTCACCCATTCACCCACTTCACGCCTGCACCCAGTTCATTTCTGCACCCCACGGCACGTTCACCTCTGCACCCCTCCACTCTTGCAGCCTCTGCACCCCTGTAACACTTCGCCCTCCTTCACCCCTGCTGCGCTTTACTCCTTTACTACTACACTCTACACTCCTGCACCCCTCACTACTACAACCCCTTGAATTCCACACTCCTTTACCCCTCTCATTCCTTTACCCCCTCATTCCTGCACCTCCTCTCACTCCTGCACCCCCTTAAATTCCTCTCACTCCTGCACCTTTTGAATTCCTCACTCCTGCACCCCTCTCACTCCTGCACCCCCTCTCACTCCTGCACCCTTCCTGCACCCCTCTCATCCTGCACCCCTTCACTCCTGCACCCTTCCTGCACCCCTCTCACTCATGCACCTCTTTGAATTCCTCACTCCTGCACCCCCTCTCACTCCTGCACCCCCTCTCACTCCTGCACCCTTCCTGCACCCCCTCTCACTCCTGCACCCCTTAAATTCCTCGCACTCCTGCACCCCCTTGAATTCCTCACTCCTGCAGCCCCTCTCACTCCTGCAGCCCCTCTCACTCCTGCACCCTTCCTGCACCCCCTTGAATTTCTCACTCCTGCACTCCCTCATACTCCTGCACTCCCTCTCATTCTGCACCCCCTCTCATTCCTGCACCTCTTTGAATTCCTCACTCCTGCACCCCCTCTCACTCCTGCACCCCCTCTCACTCCTGCACCCTTCCTGCACCCCCTCTCACTCATGCACCTCTTTGAATTCCTCACTCCTGCACCCCCTCTCACTCCTGCACCCCTCTCACTCCTGCACTCTCACTCCTGCACCCCCTCTCACTCCTGCACCCCTTAAATTCTCTCACTCTGCACCCCCTTAAATTCTCTCACTCCTGCACCCCTTGAATTCCTCACTCCTGCAGCCCTCTCACTCCTGCAGCCCCTCTCACTCCTGCACCCTTCCTGCACCCCCTTGAATTTCTCACTCCTGCACTCCCTTATACTCCTGCACTCCCTCTCACTCCTGCACCCCCTGCACCCCTCTCACTCCTGCACCCCCTCTCACTCCTGCACCTCTTTAACTTCCTTACTTCTGCACCCCCTCTCACTGCTGCACCTCTTTAACTTCCTTACTCCTGCACCCCCTCTCACTCCTGCACCCCCTCTCACTCCTGCACCTCTTTAAATTCCTCACTCCTGCACCCTTCCTGCACCCCCTTGAATTCCTCACTCCTGCACTCCCTTTCACTCCTGCACCCCCTTTCACTCCTGCACCCCTCTCACTCCTGCACCTCTTTAACTTCCTTACTCCTGCACCCCCTCTCACTCCTGCACCTCTTTAACTTCCTTATTCCTGCACCCCCCTCTCACTCCTGCACCCCCTCTCACTGCTCACCCCCTCTCACTGCTGCACCTCTTTAACTTCCTTACTCCTGCACCCCCTCTCACTCCTGCACCCCTCTCACTCCTGCACCTCTTTAAATTCCTCACTCCTGCACCCTTTCTGCACCCCCTTGAATTCCTCACTCCTGCACTCCCTTTCACTCCTGCACCCCTCTCACTCCTGCACCCACTGCACCCCTCTCACTCCTGCACCTCTTTAAATCATCACTCCTGCACCCCCTCTCACTCCTGCAGCCCCTCTCAGTCCTGCACCCTTCCTGCACCCCCTTGAATTCCTCACTCCTGCACTCCCTCTCACTCCTGCACCCCCTGCACCCCTCTCACTCCTGCACCCCCTGCACCCCTCTCACTCCTGCACCCTCTCTCACTCCTGCACCTCTTTAACTTCCTTACTCCTGCACCCCCTCTCACTCCTGCACCCCCTCTCACTCCTGCACCTCTTTAACTTCCTTACTCCTGCACCCCCTCTCACTCCTGCACCCCCTCTCACTCCTGCACCTCTTTAACTTCCTTACTCCTGCACCCCCCTCTCACTCCTGCACCTCTTTGAATTTCTCACTCCTGCACCCCCCTTTCACTCCTGCACTCTGTAGAAAGCTGAGAAGGAAGTAATTATTTTTAGGCAGATAAAAGCTGACCCAGTCTAAAGACAGCAGTTTTGTGAAGGTGCTGATTTCAGACAAAACCAAAAAGTGTTGTTCACTCCTGCACCCCCTCTCACTCCTGCACCTCTTTAACTTCCTTACTCCTGCACCCCCTCTCACTCCTGCACCTCTTTAACTTCCTTATTCCTGCACCCCCCTCTCACTCCTGCACCCCCTCTCACTGCTCCACCCCCTCTCACTGCTGCACCTCTTTAACTTCCTTACTCCTGCACCCCCCTCTCACTCCTGCACCCCCTCTCACTCCTGCACCTCTTTAAATTCCTCACTCCTGCACCCTTTCTGCACCCCCTTGAATTCCTCACTCCTGCACTCCTTTCACTCCTGCACCCCCTCTCACTCCTGCACCCACTGCACCCCCTCTCACTCCTGCACCTCTTTAAATTCATCACTCCTGCACCCCCTCTCACTCCTGCAGCCCCTCTCAGTCCTGCACCCTTCCTGCACCCCCTTGAATTCCTCACTCCTGCACTCCCTCTCACTCCTGCACCCCTGCACCCCTCTCACTCCTGCACCCCTGCACCCCCTCTCACTCCTGCACCCTCTCTCACTCCTGCACCTCTTTAACTTCCTTACTCCTGCACCCCCTCTCACTCCTGCACCTCTTTAACTTCCTTACTCCTGCACCCCCTCTCACTCCTGCACCCCTCTCACTCCTGCACCTCTTTAACTTCCTTACTCCTGCACCCCCCTCTCACTTTGAATTTCTCACTCCTGCACCCCCTTTCACTCCTGCACTCTGTAGAAGCTGAGAAGGAAGTAATTATTTTTAGGCAGATAAAAGCTGACCCAGTCTAAAGACAGCAGTTTTGTGAAGGTGCTGATTTCAGACAAAACAAAAAAGTGTTGTTTTTTTTTTTTTTCCCCCAGCTCACTGAGACACTGGAGCAGATTCTCAGCTGGAAAACATGCAGACCGTTTCCTAACACAATACTGACAACAAAACTGACAAATGTATACTCGATCACGTGTAGGACTAATCAATACCTCTTTTGTGTCAGCTCAAACACACACACACACACACACACACACACACACACACACACACACCACACACACACACCACACACACACACACACACACACACACACACTCACATATAACACACATAATAAGAAAGAAAGATAGAAAAAGAAAGAAAGAAAATAAGAAAGAAAGAAAGAAAGAAAAGAAAGAAAAAAGAAAAAGAAAGAAAGAAAAAGAAAGAAGAAAAGATTCTTGCTGTAATTAATGATGAAGTAAAATGTATGACAGCCTCAATCACAGAGGGAACCCTTTGAGAAGCGCTCTCTCTCTCTCTCTCTCTCTCTCTCTCTCTCTCTCTCTCTCTCCTCTCTCTCTCTCAACCTGTTTCGTCCTGGAACACCCTAAACACTTTCACCTGTTCCAGTATGCAGATCCAGAGCAGGCTGTGGACAAAGAAATGCTCCTGAGGAACACCTGCATCACCACACCACAATCAGGACCATACCCGTGACCTACTTACTGCTAATCTCACAACAAACAGCATGGCCATCAAACCAACACCCAGACAAAAGCACAGCTCACAAACACCACACTAGTCCTGCTTTCCTTTAGTGGAGTGGAAAAACAAACACACACACACACACACACCACACACACCACACACACACACACACACACACACACACACACACACACACACACACAACACACACACACAGATCCGGGATTAATCAGCTGACTCTGACTGAAGATAAATAAAGCGGTGTTTAGTTTCACAAGGGGATGATATGACCAAAAGAAACACTAACAATCGTCGAGTTACATAAACGACCTTTCACCTTTTAAATGCACTGATAACCTGATCAGTGACTTTCTCAATTTTGATAACAATACAACAACAATACAGCGATGGACTTGTATTTGTCACATGCTAGGAGTCTCTTCAACTATAAATTGTATAAGTCGTCTTCACATGCAGAAGCATTGGACGAAATGTTCCTTTCCATCGAACTAGGAGACCCAAACCTGTTCCAGCACGAGAAGACCCACGTGCACAAAGCCAGATCCATCAAGATATGCTTTATATGGGCTGAGGTAGAAGAACCTGAATGACCAGCTTTAGAGCTTTTGGAACCCTACTGAAGATCTTTGGGATGATTTGGAACGGTGACTGCACCCCAGGATTCTTCACGCCAGATCTTTTTTTTTTTTACATTTAAAAAAAAAAAAAACTAAAAATCTAATTCCGCTTCACTTTCTACAGCCGAGTCAAATAACGTTCTCCACTCAAATAGAGCGAGTGTGTCACCTGAACTCTAGCGCAGGGGTCCTTAAGCACTGGTCAGTCCTGGATCATTTGCTACCAGGCCGCATGGAAAACATTTTACCTTATAATTTGTATTTTTTTTTTTACTTTTTTTCAAATTTTCCGCCTAATTTCCCCTGCATTTTTTTCAATCGCGGTCATAAACGTCTTAACAATAAATTTAAAAAAACATACGACATTATGACATTAATTAATATGAGCGGTGAGTGAAGAACACTGATGATTCTCATCATCATGGCACCTGTTAGTGGGTGAGATAATTATTTAGGAAGTGAAAAGTTTTGTTCCTCAAAATTGACGTGTTGAAGCAGGAAAAATGGGCAAGCGTAAGGATTTGAGCGAGGGATTGAGACGTCTAGACGTCTGGGTCAGAGCATCTCCAAAACTGCAGCTCCTGTGGGATGTTCCTGCTCTGCAGTGGTCAGAATCAAAAGTGCTCCAAGGTAGGAACAGGCCGGGGTCACGGGCAGCCGAGGCTCATTGATGCCCCGGAGAAAAAAAAGTTTCTTTGCAGGGAAACTGGTCTATGATGCAAAAACAGTTCAGACCAAAAGTTCTGTTCCGGACAAAAAGTGTTTCACTCCAAAGAAGGGCACAAAGAAACAAAACAACGCTACAGAGAATTTGTGCATTTCTGGGAAGTAGAGAGTCAAAATGTTTTAGAGCACAAACAACAAGAAAAGCTTTAAAAGCAGAACACGCCTAACGCTGTGAAGCTCCTACAACCAATTATCTACAGGAAACTGGCCAAGATAAAAAGTCTTGTGAAAACTGAGGCTTAATTAGTTCTTTCAACATATACGTGTGGTTCTTCTTTCAAACTGTTACACAAAATTGGAGGCACACAATCACACCAGGCGTCTCTGGACATCATCTCCAAACCTGTTTCCACCATGACTATACTCCTGTGCACACAAGCTTTAAATGGGTTGGAGTGGAAGATCTCCTGCTATACAGCTCCAACATTTTTAAACAACTTTGGGATGAATGGGAATGTGGCGAATCTCCACAAACGTATGTTTTGTGGTGTGATTTCATCCGTATCTAGATCTAGGTGATATAAACCACACTTACCCACTGACTGGGTTTGGCTGTTGTTGAGATTCTGGCGCAGACGGCGGCGTCTGTGCCACAGGCGTCTCCGGTGATGAAGAACACAGCCTCAGGGTGTATTTTACCACTGCTGTCCTTGTCTATAGCCTCCCATTTATAACTACATGTAAAAAAAACAAAAGAAAAAACCTTATAACATTTACAAAGAATAAATAATACTACTGGTATATATATGATAAATAAGAACGTATCGATCAATAGTACATACTTGAGAGTTAGTAAAAAAATAAATACTAAGGAATGTTAGTTTTTATTATTAATTAATTCATTAATTTTTTATGATTAAATCGTTATCTATTAAGTGTCTTGTCTTCAGTATCGTGAACCAAAATTGCATCTATAAAACTTTGAAATAAAAACCTACGTTAGTTTGAAATACATCACGTGTAGATCGCGAAAATTTTTATCTAGGGCGTGTCCGTCTCTTGGTCATCTGACCTGCATGTCACTGATTGGTTGAATAAATTTACATGTGGCTGAAAAGAAATCAGGCAGAACCTCGATTCTTCATTCTCACCTTTCGCTTGTTACTTTTAGAAATTATAACGCAATAATACGACACACATATACATGCAGATATACACACATTCAGTACTGGTCAAAGGTTAGAATTATGTAGTAAAAAAAAACAACAACAAAAAACGTCAAACAACCCGAATATTTTATATTTTCGATTCTTCAAAATACCATCTTTTGCCTTCATGACAGCTTCTTTACACTTGACATTCCCTCACGAGGCAGTCACTTGAAATTGTTTTCCTACAATCATGACGAATTCCAGAGGTGTTGAGTGCTTGTTGGCTTTTTTCCTTCACTCTCCAGTCTTAACTTATCCCAACATCAGATGATTATGGAGTCCAGATCATCTAATGCAGCACTCCATCACTCTCCTTTTAGACAAGAGCTTTTCTATAATCAAGAGTGTGTTTGGGTCATTGTGCTTTTGGAAAACAAATGATGGTTCCATTCCACAAATGATGGTTCCTGTGCGCAAACTAGATGGAATGGATGTTGCTGCACAATGCTGAGGTAGTTGTGGCCTCAGTTTTGACTAAATCACCAGCCAAGCACCTCACACGTTCACAGCTCCTCCACCATGCTTCACAGTGTAAACAACACATGAGGCCTGGAACTACATGTTCACCTCTGTAAGTCTATCAAAGACACAGCGGATTCTTCAGACCAAAAAACGCTGATGTTTATTCCTTGTGTTTTCTGCACAAGCAAGTGTTTTCTGAGGTAATTGTTTCTTTGCTGCAATTCGACTATAAAGTGGTTGACTCATACAATCTTTTCTGAACGTAGATGTTGTAATATATCTGTCACTTAAAGAAGCGTTTATGTAAATCGGAGGTTTCTGAGGCTGGTAATTCTAAAAAAAACTAAAAAAAATCCTCTGCAGCAGAGGTAGCTCTATGCTTCCTTTCCTGAACCGG
>JBCEWE010002254.1:0-14001 GCA_039877035.1 Silurus lanzhouensis
AAAGGGAGTAAGGCCAGGAACATTGGAGTTGGGTTTAAACTGTTCTATTATGGCGTGGATGGAAAGAGAAATGGTGTAGGGGTGTTTCTGAAGGAAGAGTACAGTAAGAGTGTAGTGGAGGTGAAGTAAGTTTCTGATAGGGTGATGAACGTGAAGCTGGAAGTTGAAGGGATGATGATAAATGTCATCAGTACTATGCTCCACAAGTCAGCTGTGAGATGGAGGAGAAGGAATGATTCTGGAGTGAACTAGATGAAGTGGTAGATGGTGTACCTAGAAATGAACGATTGGTGATTGGGGCAGACTTTAATGGACATGTAGGTGAAAGGAACAGAGGTGATGAGGAGGTGATGGGGAGGTATGGCTTAAGGAGAGAAATGTGGAAGGGCAGATGGTGGTAGATTTTTGCTAAAATATTGGAAATGGCAGTAGTGAATACGTATTTTAAGAAGAATTATAGGATCATAGGGTGACCTATAAGAGTGGAGGAAGGTGCACACAGGTGGATTATGTTCTATGTAGGAGATGCAACCTGAAGAAGATTGGAGACTGTAAGGTGTTGGCAGGGGACAGTGTAGCTAGATAGCATCAGATGGTGGTCTGTAGGATGGTTTTGGAGGCGAAGAAGAAGAGGAGGCAAGTAGGGACTGAAAGAAGAATAAGATGGTGGAAACTGAAGGAGGAAGAGTGTAGTGTGAGGTTCAGGGAAGAGGTCAGACAGAGGCTCGGCGGTGGTGAAGAGGTGCTGGATGATTGGGAAACTACCGCAGGAGTGATAAGGGCGGCAGCTAGAAACGTACTTGGTGTGACATCTGGAAATAGAAAGGAAGACAAAGAGACGTGGTGGTGGAATGAGGAAGTGCAGGAGAGCACAAGGGGAAAGAGGTTAACAAAACAGAAGTGGGATCGACAGAATGATGAGAAAAGTAGGCAGGAGTACAAGGAGATGGAGCAGCAGGTGAAGAGGGATGTGGCGAAAGCCAAGGAAAAGGCATACAAGGAGCTGTATGAGAGGTTGAACACTGAGGAAGGAGAAAAGGATTTGTACCGATTGGCCAGGCAGAGGGAACGAGCTGGGAAGGATGTGTTGCAAGTAAAAGCAATAAAGGATGGAAATGTGTTGACTAGTGTGGAAAGTGTGTTGAGAAGGTTGAGGGAGTATTTTAAACAGCTGATGAACGAGGAAAATGAGAGAGAGAGAGAGAGAGAGAGAGAGAGAGAGAGAGAGAGAGAGAGAGAGAGAGAGGAGGTTGGATGATGTTGAATTAGTGAAGCAGGAAGTGGATAGGATTCATAGAGAGGCAGTGAGAGCAGCATTTAAGAGGATGAAGAGTGGAAAGTCGGTTGCACCAAATGACATATCGGTAGAAGCATTGAGATGTTTAGGAGAGATGGTAGTGGAGATTTAAACCAGATTGTTTAACAAGATTCTGGAATGTGAGAGGATGCCTGAGGAATGGAGAAGGAGTCTGCTGGTACCAATCTTCAAGCATAAGTGAGATGTGCAGACCTGCAGTAACTACAGGGGAATTAAGTTGATCAGTCAAACCATGAAGTTATGGGAAAGTGGAAGCCACGCTGAGAGAAGAGGTGACCATCTGTGAGCAACAGTATGGTTTCATGCCGAGGAAGAGCACCACAGACACATTATTTGCTATGAGAATGTTGATGGAGAGGTATAACGAAAGACAGAAGGAATAGCATTGTGTATTTGTGGATTTAGAGAAAGCGTACGACAGGGTGCCAAGAGAGGAGTTGTGGTATTCTATGAGTAAGTCAGGTGTGTCAGAGAAGTATGTGAGGGTAGTGCAGGACCTGTATGAGGACAGTGTGACAGCAGTGCAGTGTGCAGTAGGAACGACAGACTGGTGAAAGGTGAAGGTTTTTTAATAATTTTTTTAATTAAAATATTACATTTCATATTCATAGCCATAATTTCATTAAATAAATTGTTAACTTTTCCATAAAATTATGAATTATAGTGAAAATATGAATTTTTATATTCATAGCATCATTTAACTAAAATTCGTTAAAAGTGCAAAAAATCTGTGCAAAACATGATGACAAACAATGGTTTGAAAAAATTAATATTTTTATACAAAATTGTTGCGAGAAAAGTGAGATACTTTCCAGCAATATCCGAAGGTAAATCACGCATCAAGGTAAGTTTTAGGATACTTCCTTGCTTGTGGGGATTGTCCCATTTGCCAGCCAATAGGGCTGCATGTGTGTTTGTTTCTTGGTTATGCAATAATTGTTTAATTAATGATAACAATTTCAACCCAGCCATTATGGATGCACAAGCCAGTGCACTCTTAGTCCAAGCCCGGGTAAATGGGGAGGGTTGCGTTAGGAAGGGCATCCAGCGTAAAACATGTGCCAAATCAAATATGCGGATCACAAATGAGAATTTCATACCGGATCGGTCGAGGCCCGGGTTACCAACGACCGCCAAAGGTATCGTTAGCCGACAGGGTACCGGTGGAAATTGGGCTACTGTTGGTCGAAGGAGGAGAAGCAGAGGAGGAAGATGTCTACAGAGACGGCAGGAAAAGGAGAAGTGTAGGAGAGTGGAGGGTCGGGTTGCTACTTTAAATGTTGGTTCTATGACTGGTATAGCAAGAGAGGTAGCTGATATGATGGAGAGGAGAAAGGTAGATATGTTGTGTGTTCAGGAGACCAAGTGGAAAGGGAGTAAGGCCAGGAACATTGGAGTTGGGTTTAAACTGTTCTATTATGGCGTGGATGGAAAGAGAAATGGTGTAGGGGTGTTTCTGAAGGAAGAGTACAGTAAGAGTGTAGTGGAGGTGAAGTAAGTTTCTGATAGGGTGATGAACGTGAAGCTGGAAGTTGAAGGGATGATGATAAATGTCATCAGTACCTATGCTCCACAAGTCAGCTGTGAGATGGAGGAGAAGGAATGATTCTGGAGTGAACTAGATGAAGTGGTAGATGGTGTACCTAGAAATGAACGATTGGTGATTGGGGCAGACTTTAATGGACATGTAGGTGAAGGGAACAGAGGTGATGAGGAGGTGATGGGTAGGTATGGCCTTAAGGAGAGAAATGTGGAAGGGCAGATGGTGGTAGATTTTGCTAAAATATTGGAAATGGCAGTAGTGAATACGTATTTTAAGAAGAATTATAGGATCATAGGGTGACCTATAAGAGTGGAGGAAGGTGCACACAGGTGGATTATGTTCTATGTAGGAGATGCAACCTGAAGAAGATTGGAGACTGTAAGGTGTTGGCAGGGGACAGTGTAGCTAGACAGCATCAGATGGTGGTCTGTAGGATGGTTTTGGAGGCGAAGAAGAAGAGGAGGCAAGTAGGGACTGAAAGAAGAATAAGATGGTGGAAACTGAAGGAGGAAGAGTGTAGTGTGAGGTTCAGGGAAGAGGTCAGACTTAGGCTCGGCGGTGGTGAAGAGGTGCTGGATGATTGGGAAACTACCGCAGGAGTGATAAGGGCGGCAGCTAGAAACGTACTTGGTGTGACATCTGGAAATAGAAAGGAAGACAAAGAGACGTGGTGGTGGAATGAGGAAGTGCAGGAGAGCACAAGGGGAAAGAGGTTAACAAAACAGAAGTGGGATCGACAGAATGATGAGAAAAGTAGGCAGGAGTACAAGGAGATGGAGCAGCAGGTGAAGAGGGATGTGGCGAAAGCCAAGGAAAAGGCATACAAGGAGCTGTATGAGAGGTTGAACACTGAGGAAGGAGAAAAGGATTTGTACCGATTGGCCAGGCAGAGGGAACGAGCTGGGAAGGATGTGTTGCAAGTAAAAGCAATAAAGGATGGAAATGTGTTGACTAGTGTGGAAAGTGTGTTGAGAAGGTTGAGGGAGTATTTTAAACAGCTGATGAACGAGGAAAATGAGAGAGAGAGAGAGAGAGAGAGAGAGAGAGAGAGAGAGAGAGAGAGAGAGAGAGAGAGAGAGAGAGGAGGTTGGATGATGTTGAATTAGTGAAGCAGGAAGTGGATAGGATTCATAGAGAGGCAGTGAGAGCAGCATTTAAGAGGATGAAGAGTGGAAAGTCGGTTGCACCAAATGACATATCGGTAGAAGCATTGAGATGTTTAGGAGAGATGGTAGTGGAGATTTAAACCAGATTGTTTAACAAGATTCTGGAATGTGAGAGGATGCCTGAGGAATGGAGAAGGAGTCTGCTGGTACCAATCTTCAAGCATAAGTGAGATGTGCAGACCTGCAGTAACTACAGGGGAATTAAGTTGATCAGTCAAACCATGAAGTTATGGGAAAGTGGAAGCCACGCTGAGAGAAGAGGTGACCATCTGTGAGCAACAGTATGGTTTCATGCCGAGGAAGAGCACCACAGACACATTATTTGCTATGAGAATGTTGATGGAGAGGTATAACGAAAGACAGAAGGAATAGCATTGTGTATTTGTGGATTTAGAGAAAGCGTACGACAGGGTGCCAAGAGAGGAGTTGTGGTATTCTATGAGTAAGTCAGGTGTGTCAGAGAAGTATGTGAGGGTAGTGCAGGACCTGTATGAGGACAGTGTGACAGCAGTGCAGTGTGCAGTAGGAACGACAGACTGGTGAAAGGTGAAGGTTTTTTAATAATTTTTTTAATTAAAATATTACATTTCATATTCATAGCCATAATTTCATTAAATAAATTGTTAACTTTTACATAAAATTATGAATTATAGTGAAAATATGAATTTTATATTCATAGCATCATTTAACTAAAATTCGTTAAAAGTGCAAAAAATCTGTGCAAAACATGATGACAAACAATGGTTTGAAAAAATTAATATTTTTATACAAAATTTGTTGCGAGAAAAGTGAGATACTTTCCAGCAATATCCGAAGGTAAATCACGCATCAAGGTAAGTTTTAGGATACTTCCTTGCTTGTGGGGATTGTCCCATTTGCCAGCCAATAGGGCTGCATGTGTGTTTGTTTCTTGGTTATGCAATAATTGTTTAATTAATGATAACAATTTCAACCCTGCCATTATGGATGCACAAGCCAGTGCACTCTTAGTCCCAAGCCCGGGTAAATGGGGAGGGTTGCGTTAGGAAGGGCATCCAGCGTAAAACATGTGCCAAATCAAATATGCGGATCACAAATGAGAATTTCATACCGGATCGGTCGAGGCCCGGGTTACCAACGACCGCCAAAGGTATCGTTAGCCGACAGGGTACCGGTGAAAATTGGGCTACTGTTGGTCGAAGGAGGAGAAGCAGAGGAGGAAGATGTCTACAGAGACGGCAGGAAAAGGAGAAGTGTAGGAGAGTGGAGGGTCGGGTTGCTACTTTAAATGTTGGTTCTATGACTGGTATAGCAAGAGAGGTAGCTGATATGATGGAGAGGAGAAAGGTAGATATGTTGTGTGTTCAGGAGACCAAGTGGAAAGGGAGTAAGGCCAGGAACATTGGAGTTGGGTTTAAACTGTTCTATTATGGCGTGGATGGAAAGAGAAATGGTGTAGGGGTGTTTCTGAAGGAAGAGTACAGTAAGAGTGTAGTGGAGGTGAAGTAAGTTTCTGATAGGGTGATGAACGTGAAGCTGGAAGTTGAAGGGATGATGATAAATGTCATCAGTACCTATGCTCCACAAGTCAGCTGTGAGATGGAGGAGAAGGAATGATTCTGGAGTGAACTAGATGAAGTGGTAGATGGTGTACCTAGAAATGAACGATTGGTGATTGGGGCAGACTTTAATGGACATGTAGGTGAAAGGAACAGAGGTGATGAGGAGGTGATGGGTAGGTATGGCCTTAAGGAGAGAAATGTGGAAGGGCAGATGGTGGTAGATTTTGCTAAAATATTGGAAATGGCAGTAGTGAATACGTATTTTAAGAAGAATTATAGGATCATAGGGTGACCTATAAGAGTGGAGGAAGGTGCACACAGGTGGATTATGTTCTATGTAGGAGATGCAACCTGAAGAAGATTGGAGACTGTAAGGTGTTGGCAGGGGACAGTGTAGCTAGATAGCATCAGATGGTGGTCTGTAGGATGGTTTTGGAGGCGAAGAAGAAGAGGAGGCAAGTAGGGACTGAAAGAAGAATAAGATGGTGGAAACTGAAGGAGGAAGAGTGTAGTGTGAGGTTCAGGGAAGAGGTCAGACAGAGGCTCGGCGGTGGTGAAGAGGTGAGACAGAGGCTCGGCGGTGGTGAAGAGGTGCTGGATGATTGGGAAACTACCGCAGGAGTGATAAGGGCGGCAGCTAGAAACGTACTTGGTGTGACATCTGGAAATAGAAAGGAAGACAAAGAGACGTGGTGGTGGAATGAGGAAGTGCAGGAGAGCACAAGGGGAAAGAGGTTAACAAAACAGAAGTGGGATCGACAGAATGATGAGAAAAGTAGGCAGGAGTACAAGGAGATGGAGCAGCAGGTGAAGAGGGATGTGGCGAAAGCCAAGGAAAAGGCATACAAGGAGCTGTATGAGAGGTTGAACACTGAGGAAGGAGAAAAGGATTTGTACCGATTGGCCAGGCAGAGGGAACGAGCTGGGAAGGATGTGTTGCAAGTAAAAGCAATAAAGGATGGAAATGTGTTGACTAGTGTGGAAAGTGTGTTGAGAAGGTTGAGGGAGTATTTTAAATATCTGATGAACGAGGAAAATGAGAGAGAGAGAGAGAGAGAGAGAGAGAGAGAGAGAGAGAGAGAGAGAGAGAGAGAGAGAGAGAAAGAGAGGAGGTTGGATGATGTTGAATTAGTGAAGCAGGAAGTGGATAGGATTCATAGAGAGGCAGTGAGAGCAGCATTTAAGAGGATGAAGAGTGGAAAGTCGGTTGCACCAAATGACATATCGGTAGAAGCATTGAGATGTTTAGGAGAGATGGTAGTGGAGATTTAAACCAGATTGTTTAACAAGATTCTGGAATGTGAGAGGATGCCTGAGGAATGGAGAAGGAGTCTGCTGGTACCAATCTTCAAGCATAAGTGAGATGTGCAGACCTGCAGTAACTACAGGGGAATTAAGTTGATCAGTCAAACCATGAAGTTATGGGAAAGTGGAAGCCACGCTGAGAGAAGAGGTGACCATCTGTGAGCAACAGTATGGTTTCATGCCGAGGAAGAGCACCACAGACACATTATTTGCTATGAGAATGTTGATGGAGAGGTATAACGAAAGACAGAAGGAATAGCATTGTGTATTTGTGGATTTAGAGAAAGCGTACGACAGGGTGCCAAGAGAGGAGTTGTGGTATTCTATGAGTAAGTCAGGTGTGTCAGAGAAGTATGTGAGGGTAGTGCAGGACCTGTATGAGGACAGTGTGACAGCAGTGCAGTGTGCAGTAGGAACGACAGACTGGTGAAAGGTGAAGGTTTTTTAATAATTTTTTTAATTAAAATATTACATTTCATATTCATAGCCATAATTTCATTAAATAAATTGTTAACTTTTCCATAAAATTATGAATTATAGTGAAAATATGAATTTTTATATTCATAGCATCATTTAACTAAAATTCGTTAAAAGTGCAAAAAATCTGTGCAAAACATGATGACAAACAATGGTTTGAAAAAATTAATATTTTTATACAAAATTTGTTGCGAGAAAAGTGAGATACTTTCCAGCAATATCCGAAGGTAAATCACGCATCAAGGTAAGTTTTAGGATACTTCCTTGCTTGTGGGGATTGTCCCATTTGCCAGCCAATAGGGCTGCATGTGTGTTTGTTTCTTGGTTATGCAATAATTGTTTAATTAATGATAACAATTTCAACCCAGCCATTATGGATGCACAAGCCAGTGCACTCTTAGTCCCAAGCCCGGGTAAATGGGGAGGGTTGCGTTAGGAAGGGCATCCAGCGTAAAACATGTGCCAAATCAAATATGCGGATCACAAATGAGAATTTCATACCGGATCGGTCGAGGCCCGGGTTACCAACGACCGCCAAAGGTATCGTTAGCCGACAGGGTACCGGTGGAAATTGGGCTACTGTTGGTCGAAGGAGGAGAAGCAGAGGAGGAAGATGTCTACAGAGACGGCAGGAAAAGGAGAAGTGTAGGAGAGTGGAGGGTCGGGTTGCTACTTTAAATGTTGGTTCTATGACTGGTATAGCAAGAGAGGTAGCTGATATGATGGAGAGGAGAAAGGTAGATATGTTGTGTGTTCAGGAGACCAAGTGGAAAGGGAGTAAGGCCAGGAACATTGGAGTTGGGTTTAAACTGTTCTATTATGGCGTGGATGGAAAGAGAAATGGTGTAGGGGTGTTTCTGAAGGAAGAGTACAGTAAGAGTGTAGTGGAGGTGAAGTAAGTTTCTGATAGGGTGATGAACGTGAAGCTGGAAGTTGAAGGGATGATGATAAATGTCATCAGTACCTATGCTCCACAAGTCAGCTGTGAGATGGAGGAGAAGGAATGATTCTGGAGTGAACTAGATGAAGTGGTAGATGGTGTACCTAGAAATGAACGATTGGTGATTGGGGCAGACTTTAATGGACATGTAGGTGAAGGGAACAGAGGTGATGAGGAGGTGATGGGTAGGTATGGCCTTAAGGAGAGAAATGTGGAAGGGCAGATGGTGGTAGATTTTGCTAAAATATTGGAAATGGCAGTAGTGAATACGTATTTTAAGAAGAATTATAGGATCATAGGGTGACCTATAAGAGTGGAGGAAGGTGCACACAGGTGGATTATGTTCTATGTAGGAGATGCAACCTGAAGAAGATTGGAGACTGTAAGGTGTTGGCAGGGGACAGTGTAGCTAGACAGCATCAGATGGTGGTCTGTAGGATGGTTTTGGAGGCGAAGAAGAAGAGGAGGCAAGTAGGGACTGAAAGAAGAATAAGATGGTGGAAACTGAAGAAGGAAGAGTGTAGTGTGAGGTTCAGGGAAGAGGTCAGACTTAGGCTCGGCGGTGGTGAAGAGGTGCTGGATGATTGGGAAACTACCGCAGGAGTGATAAGGGCGGCAGCTAGAAACGTACTTGGTGTGACATCTGGAAATAGAAAGGAAGACAAAGAGACGTGGTGGTGGAATGAGGAAGTGCAGGAGAGCACAAGGGGAAAGAGGTTAACAAAACAGAAGTGGGATCGACAGAATGATGAGAAAAGTAGGCAGGAGTACAAGGAGATGGAGCAGCAGGTGAAGAGGGATGTGGCGAAAGCCAAGGAAAAGGCATACAAGGAGCTGTATGAGAGGTTGAACACTGAGGAAGGAGAAAAGGATTTGTACCGATTGGCCAGGCAGAGGGAACGAGCTGGGAAGGATGTGTTGCAAGTAAAAGCAATAAAGGATGGAAATGTGTTGACTAGTGTGGAAAGTGTGTTGAGAAGGTTGAGGGAGTATTTTAAACAGCTGATGAACGAGGAAAATGAGAGAGAGAGAGAGAGAGAGAGAGAGAGAGAGAGAGAGAGAGAGAGAGAGAGAGAGAGAGAGAGAGAGAGAAAGAGGAGGTTGGATGATGTTGAATTAGTGAAGCAGGAAGTGGATAGGATTCATAGAGAGGCAGTGAGAGCAGCATTTAAGAGGATGAAGAGTGGAAAGTCGGTTGCACCAAATGACATATCGGTAGAAGCATTGAGATGTTTAGGAGAGATGGTAGTGGAGATTTAAACCAGATTGTTTAACAAGATTCTGGAATGTGAGAGGATGCCTGAGGAATGGAGAAGGAGTCTGCTGGTACCAATCTTCAAGCATAAGTGAGATGTGCAGACCTGCAGTAACTACAGGGGAATTAAGTTGATCAGTCAAACCATGAAGTTATGGGAAAGTGGAAGCCACGCTGAGAGAAGAGGTGACCATCTGTGAGCAACAGTATGGTTTCATGCCGAGGAAGAGCACCACAGACACATTATTTGCTATGAGAATGTTGATGGAGAGGTATAACGAAAGACAGAAGGAATAGCATTGTGTATTTGTGGATTTAGAGAAAGCGTACGACAGGGTGCCAAGAGAGGAGTTGTGGTATTCTATGAGTAAGTCAGGTGTGTCAGAGAAGTATGTGAGGGTAGTGCAGGACCTGTATGAGGACAGTGTGACAGCAGTGCAGTGTGCAGTAGGAACGACAGACTGGTGAAAGGTGAAGGTTTTTTAATAATTTTTTTAATTAAAATATTACATTTCATATTCATAGCCATAATTTCATTAAATAAATTGTTAACTTTTCCATAAAATTATGAATTATAGTGAAAATATGAATTTTTATATTCATAGCATCATTTAACTAAAATTCGTTAAAAGTGCAAAAAATCTGTGCAAAACATGATGACAAACAATGGTTTGAAAAAATTAATATTTTTATACAAAATTTGTTGCGAGAAAAGTGAGATACTTTCCAGCAATATCCGAAGGTAAATCACGCATCAAGGTAAGTTTTAGGATACTTCCTTGCTTGTGGGGATTGTCCCATTTGCCAGCCAATAGGGCTGCATGTGTGTTTGTTTCTTGGTTATGCAATAATTGTTTAATTAATGATAACAATTTCAACCCAGCCATTATGGATGCACAAGCCAGTGCACTCTTAGTCCCAAGCCCGGGTAAATGGGGAGGGTTGCGTTAGGAAGGGCATCCAGCGTAAAACATGTGCCAAATCAAATATGCGGATCACAAATGAGAATTTCATACCGGTTTGGTCGAGGCCCGGGTTACCAACGACCGCCAAAGGTATCGTTAGCCGACAGGGTACCGGTGAAAATTGGGCTACTGTTGGTCGAAGGAGGAGAAGCAGAGGAGGAAGATGTCTACAGAGACGGCAGGAAAAGGAGAAGTGTAGGAGAGTGGAGGGTCGGGTTGCTACTTTAAATGTTGGTTCTATGACTGGTATAGCAAGAGAGGTAGCTGATATGATGGAGAGGAGAAAGGTAGATATGTTGTGTGTTCAGGAGACCAAGTGGAAAGGGAGTAAGGCCAGGAACATTGGAGTTGGGTTTAAACTGTTCTATTATGGCGTGGATGGAAAGAGAAATGGTGTAGGGGTGTTTCTGAAGGAAGAGTACAGTAAGAGTGTAGTGGAGGTGAAGTAAGTTTCTGATAGGGTGATGAACGTGAAGCTGGAAGTGAAGGGATGATGATAAATGTCATCAGTACCTATGCTCCACAAGTCAGCTGTGAGATGGAGGAGAAGGAATGATTCTGGAGTGAACTAGATGAAGTGGTAGATGGTGTACCTAGAAATGAACGATTGGTGATTGGGGCAGACTTTAATGGACATGTAGGTGAAAGGAACAGAGGTGATGAGGAGGTGATGGGTAGGTATGGCCTTAAGGAGAGAAATGTGGAAGGGCAGATGGTGGTAGATTTTGCTAAAATATTGGAAATGGCAGTAGTGAATACGTATTTTAAGAAGAATTATAGGATCATAGGGTGACCTATAAGAGTGGAGGAAGGTGCACACAGGTGGATTATGTTCTATGTAGGAGATGCAACCTGAAGAAGATTGGAGACTGTAAGGTGTTGGCAGGGGACAGTGTAGCTAGATAGCATCAGATGGTGGTCTGTAGGATGGTTTTGGAGGCGAAGAAGAAGAGGAGGCAAGTAGGGACTGAAAGAAGAATAAGATGGTGGAAACTGAAGGAGGAAGAGTGTAGTGTGAGGTTCAGGGAAGAGGTCAGACAGAGGCTCGGCGGTGGTGAAGAGGTGCTGGATGATTGGGAAACTACCGCAGGAGTGATAAGGGCGGCAGCTAGAAACGTACTTGGTGTGACATCTGGAAATAGAAAGGAAGACAAAGAGACGTGGTGGTGGAATGAGGAAGTGCAGGAGAGCACAAGGGGAAAGAGGTTAACAAAACAGAAGTGGGATCGACAGAATGATGAGAAAAGTAGGCAGGAGTACAAGGAGATGGAGCAGCAGGTGAAGAGGGATGTGGCGAAAGCCAAGGAAAAGGCATACAAGGAGCTGTATGAGAGGTTGAACACTGAGGAAGGAGAAAAGGATTTGTACCGATTGGCCAGGCAGAGGGAACGAGCTGGGAAGGATGTGTTGCAAGTAAAAGTAATAAAGGATGGAAATGTGTTGACTAGTGTGGAAAGTGTGTTGAGAAGGTTGAGGGAGTATTTTAAACAGCTGATGAACGAGGAAAATGAGAGAGAGAGAGAGAGAGAGAGAGAGAGAGAGAGAGAGAGGAGGTTGGATGATGTTGAATTAGTGAAGCAGGAAGTGGATAGGATTCATAGAGAGGCAGTGAGATTAGCATTTAAGAGGATGAAGAGTGGAAAGTCGGTTGCACCAAATGACAAATCGGTAGAAGCATTGAGAGATGGTAGTGGAGATTTAAACCAGATTGTTTAACAAGATTCTGGAAGGTGAGAGGATGCCTGAGGAATGGAGAAGGAGTGTGCTGGTACCAATCTTCAAGCATAAGGGAGATGTGCAGACCTGCAGTAACTACAGGGGAATTAAGTTGATCAGTCAAACCATGAAGTTATGGGAAAGTGGAAGCCACGCTGAGAGAAGAGGTGACCATCTGTGAGCATCAGTATGGTTTCATGCCGAGGAAGAGCACCACAGACACATTATTTGCTATGAGAATGTTGATGGAGAGGTATAACGAAAGACAGAAGGAATAGCATTGTGTATTTGTGGATTTAGAGAAAGCGTACGACAGGGTGCCAAGAGAGGAGTTGTGGTATTCTATGAGTAAGTCAGGTGTGTCAGAGAAGTATGTGAGGGTAGTGCAGGACCTGTATGAGGACAGTGTGACAGCAGTGCAGTGTGCAGTAGGAACGAAAGACTGGTGAAAGGTGAAGGTTGGACTGCATCAAGGATCGGCCCTGAGCCCTTTTCTGTTTGCAGTGGTGATGGACAGGTTGACGGACGAGGTCAGACAGGAGTCTCCCTGGACTATAATGTTTGTGGATTATATTGTGATTTGTGGTGAGAGTAGTGAGCAGGTTCAGAAGAGCCTGGAGAGGTGGAGGTACACGCTGGAAAGAAGGGGAATGAAAGTCAGTAGGAGTAAGACAGAGCACATGTGCGTAAATGAAAACAAAGGCAGTGGAGTGGTGCGGTTGCAGGGAGAAGAGGTGGAGAAGGTGGTGTAGTTCAGGTACCTGGGTCAACAGTGCGAAGTAATGGAGAGTGTGTTAATAGTTATTGTAAAAACCTGAATATTCATATCATAAACACAAATAAATAAAAAATGTTAAAAAGTGCAATCCGTGAACTAAAAACTTTTATATGACAAACCATGGGTGACAAAGTATGATTTTTTACATAACAAATATGATAGTCATTAAGAAAATATGAATTTTATATTCAGAAGCATATGTTCATGGAAAACCTTTAAAAAAATGCCATAAGAAACAAAAAACAAAAAGGACCATACAAATCATATTTTGACAAATACATATGACATTTTCATTGAAAATGTGATAGTTATTGTTAAAAATATGAATTTTCATATTTATAAGCATCATTTAATGAAAAACCATTAAAAAGTACAATATGCAGGCAAAAAACGTACAATTAAAACCATGGTCTGAGAAAAATATAACTTTAAAAAAAATTAAATATGAATTAATTGATAAAATTAAAAATTCGTATATTCATCAGAATTATTTCATGAAAAAAATGTAAAAGTGCTAAATTTCAATGAAAAACATGAATAACAAATCAAGTTTTTACAAGTTATTGTGAAAATATAAATGGTCATATTCATAAGCATTATTTCGCTGAAAATCATAAATGTGCAATAAGTGAACGAAAAAGATACCATGATAAACCATGTTTTGACATGAATATGACTTTTCTCATATAAATATGAAATTGATTGGTAAAATATTAATTTTCATATTGAAAGGCATTATTTCATGAAAAACCTGTAAAAAAAAAATTTGCAAAAAATTCAATGAAATACTTTTCATATTCATAAGCATCATTTAACTAAAAACTTTGAAAGTGCAAAAAATTCAGCCAAACGTGATGACACAATGGTTGAAAAAATATGACTTTTTTAATAATTTTTTTAATTAAAATATTACATTTCATATTCATAGCCATAATTTCATTAAATAAATTGTTAACTTTTCCATAAAATTATGAATTATAGTGAAAATATGAATTTT